>VZTO01004790.1:69151-146899 GCA_013400615.1 Syrrhaptes paradoxus | reverse complement strand
CACTGACAATCTCTTGCAGGAAATAGGGAAATAAGAAAATTGCTTTGACTCTCTTTGACTTTATATATTTCCACAGGAGTTAGACTTCCACAGGGCAGAAATCTGAAGGAGGATGGAGGCTTTCTTGGAATATACCAGGGAGATTCCCCAGCAACACTGAACGTACAGGGTCAGGTCAAAGATCTATGTAATCTGCCAATTTTCCCCCACAGCAGCTGGAATGCCTAGAGAAAGTAGCACAAGTGTACAATAATATTTCCCTAGTGTATCCTCCCAGCTCTGAACTTCCTCAACCAGAGACTGTATCTACTGCTCATGGATTTTTTTTTTCTTCCATTGATTTGTGTAATCATGGTTTGAATCATTTGGCCTTCAAAACATCCTGTGGCAAGGCATGCCATTGCTTAATTACGTTTCTACGGAAAAAGTAAGGGGTTTTTGTTTGTTTAAAACTTGTCAGCTGCTTATTTCATTATGTACTTATAGTCCTTGTGTCATGAGAACTATTGAATCTGCCTTCAATAGTCACCTTTTCCATACCTACTCTGATTTCATAAACTGCTATGAGCTGCCTTTCCCACCCTCTAACTCACATCCTATCTTCAGAGTTTAAGAATTGCATCTCACTACATACTACATTTTCACATAACCTTCTGAACACTGAGAGAAACAAAACCACACAGACTAGGCAAGACAAGAACAAACTATGAAGTTAGCAGCATAATGAGGTTTTCTTTTATTTTCTAATTTTTTTTAATTGCCTTTTTATTACTGACAACCACTCCTCTGTGAAAAACTAATGCTTTACTCCCAACTCAGNAAATATGATAGGTGTGTGAGGCATGGCTTCCCTGCAAAAGGCCATGTGAACCTCTCTTCTTCAGTGTATCCATATGTCTACTCATTCAATATTATTTATTATAATTTCCTAAAATTTTCCCTTGTAGAAAGTCATTCTTGCACATCTTAAGCTTCCCAGATCTCCTTAAGAACTGGCATCCATTTGCTGTCTGCTATTCCTTTGGTCTCAAGGCTAATTTAAGTCATATATTGCACAACACAATCAACAGCTCAGTAATTTCATATTTTAATTCCTTCAAAATACCTGGGTTATACCAGTCAGGCTTGACAACTTGTTACTACTCATTTTTATGGATTTGTTCCAAAAACTTCTGCTGACATCACAATATCTTTGTGAGAAATAGTTCGAGTCAATTAGACCATGTCACACCAACACACATGCAAGAAAGGGTGGAGATTGTCCCACAGAAAAGGATGTACAGAGAGGGCTTGGAGACATCGTGATGCATTTATGCAATTAAAAGACAACATTAACCTCAGACATGTAAATGCCAAATTTGGAAAGAGTCAAGATCTTTCCCTTCACCCATGCAAATATTAATGCCGACACCATTTATAACTCAGAGGAAATTTCCAAGTTCACTGGTAAAACTTTTTGCTAGTCATCCATGTTATAAAATTTTGAAGACATTACATTTAGCTATAAGCAATACCAAGTAAGGATCACATTACCTGTGACTAGGGAAAGTACAGAACATCACGATTAGATGCAATACCCTTCCAAAAGTAAGCAAACGGGTTTGTCCTTGGGGTTTTGTTTTTTAAAAGGTTGCTAAGCTTAAATGGTGTGTTACCTACAACAGCATAGAAAAGCCAAAGGCCACACATCTTCAAATACAAGTTTATGTTGTAATGTAATTGTCCTATAATGTAAATGCAAAGTTAAGGTTATATAATGGAGGTTATTTCAGACAGGAAAAATAATTGAGCTCTGTTCCCAAGAGACATCATTCTTTTCCTGACACCCCATTCTTTCCACCTGCTCCTATTTTTCATTCAAGTTCCTTCTGCTTACATACACATCAGGATTGTTTCTTTTGCTTAGTCTTAGGCTTTGGATAGAATGAATCAGCACAACCAGAGCAATGACCATGCTTATTGCAGAGTTTTAATTAATGGAACAGTTCCTGTTAGAATTCCTGTTTTCCCAGCAGCTCTTCCAGTTCAACACTCCAGTTCAGTGTTGTTGCTGCCATTTAACTGATATTTTAGTCACCTACTAAAGCTGATGTTTTAGTTACTCACTCTGGTAGCTATCTTTTATGCCTCTCCTGGTCAGGCATGGCCCTCAGCTCTGTCTTGGTATGAAACTAAGAAAAAAATTAATGAGGACAACCTAGCAATTAGATAATAGTTAAGTATCTAGAAGCAAAAGGAGCAGTGGGGTTTATCTCTTAAACTACATATTTGTTCTCCAAATGTCATAGTGTCCCCCTAAGAGGCAAAGCCACTTTGAAGCACTGCCCCTTAGCCAGTGATGCCTGCTCTTCAGAGGAAGGTGACTGCCAGGGAGAGCAGGAAAGAATGAATTTCCAGCACTGAATAATCCATTCATAATACATCACCTTAAGGATCACAGGTAGATCCATGCAACAAAACAAACAAACAAAACCCCCACACAAATAAACCCCCAGACTACCTCCACATATAGAAAACAGTGCGATTTCACTGAAACTAAGAGTCTCAATCCTTAACAAAATACTTTTAAGGTGAAATGTTTGTTTGCCCACAGGGAAGCTGGGAATAGGGAGGATTTCACATCCTCTGACTTACCGTGTCAGGTTGAATTTGATCTTATCCACATCATCAATTCAGACAGTGAACACCAAGAGCTCCAAGGGAAGGGGGGCCAGACAGTTCACGAAAAGAAAAAGGATATTTTAAACATGAATGCCACAGAATATCCCATCCTATCAGGCATGTACATATGCTAAAGGTATTTACCATTCTCAGCCTGATGTAGCTTCTTCTAAATCCTTGCTGCTGAAAATTGCACCATATCCTCCCCTAACTTATACACTCTCATTGTCTTCCCTGGTGGGTTTCCAAAACCTGGAGCCCCAAATATATTGCTTCATACAAGCATTCAAAAACCCAGAGCTAAAGCTATAGCAACTCGGCACTAACCAACATCCTACCCTGAAACAGAATCCATCCCCTCTGTCAGAAGGGCTGTAAAAGGCAACAACCAGGGATTACAGAGGGCAACAAACCAACCAGATTTATTCCTTCTCATTGTGGTCACGTACCAGGCCTGGCAAGCAGAAAGCTCAAGTTTGACTCTATGACGATTATGACAACCTGAAGATGTACCACCCTTCAGCTCTGCAGGGACTAGTTGGTAGTGAACAGGTGACCAGGCCATTGTTTCAGCAACGTGTGTTCCCATGACACGCACAACTTACTTCTCTATCCCTCCCTTGGGAAATCAGCAGTCACACCAGGAACTGAGCCAGCAAGGGAAAACTCACAATACCTTTCTATTCCAACCCAAGCCAAAAAAGCATCATCTGTCTCCTTTTGTGAGCACTAAGACTCAGACTTTCAAATATATTGGTGGGCTTACTTCCTACTGAATTCCTTATAGGTTAGGCATTTAAATTCCTACTATCCAGTCTTGATTAACTGAGGTGATCTATAGGCTTTCTTTAGACATTTAATCGAGTCTGAGTCACAATACAATAGAATAAAAGAAGAAAAAACATATTTGCAGAGACAGTTCAATTTAAAAATGCAGCAGGAACTAGCAATCCTAAAAGCAGCATCCATATCAATGAAAAGACAGCAGTGTCTCTGCACCTGTTAACACACTCTTCTACCCTGAAAGATAAAGCTACTGGGGTTTTTTAGTTGTTTTTGCTCAGACTTTCCGCTCAACTAATAAAAAGTCAGATAGGCATTAAGTACAAAAATCTTCAAATTATAGCCACAAAATACACCAGAAGCACAGCTTTGTCTCAGGACACACACACATCACACAGGTTAGCAGGATATAAAGTGTATATATAAAGTCTATATATATAGTCTACTATGTGACTGCATGATTAGGTCCTGTGGGTCATTAATAAGAGTAAAATGAAATGAAGGATTTTGCATAGTCAGAGAAGAAATTATAGAAGTGTAAGAAGCTTTAGAATGCTTTGGGATTGAACCAGAATTTTAAGATAACTATATTTTTAAGACCTGATAGGACTGCAGAAAAATGCATGTTCATGTTCCCTATCATTGGAGAAAGTAGAGCACCAGAAAACTAAGGAAGAGTCGCTCTCTCAACATCATCCTTATGTTTCATAGATGTGGGCTCTCAACACCACATATTTATAGAGAATACTAGAGATATCTTAAGAGGGTGTAGCGCATCAACAGTCACATACCTGACAAGTCAGAAAGGTCCTTTTCACTGTGTGTGCAGTGAGCCTGACCGCTCTCCATGAGCACCAAATGTCTGAAGATCCTGCTTTGTTACTCATACTCACTGATCCCGTCCCACAAGAACAGGGAAACTTGGTCTTTGTCAGATGCATCTAACAGTGAGAGCCTCTCTCGTCAAGCCCAGCAAATTGAATTCTTCAGGACTGCTGCACACAACCAGAGCAATTTCACAAACACTGGCTTTAGGGCAATTTTAGAAAAACTAAACCAGTACACTAAGGACCTATAGCATAACACTTAAGTTACTATTAGTGAATACCACTTTGAGTAGCCCTTCCCCAATTCTGCCTTGTATTTAACAGTGCATCCTGCTTGTTTGACATGGTTTACACCCACAGGAAAAAAAAAAACCAAACTGTTGGAGTTATTCAGAGCCTGGAAAGATCACAGCCACCAAAATTCAGCCCCTGTGCTCACCCAAGGGCCTTCCCAGAGGGCCACACAGAACTCTCTCAGCATGCTATGGTTTACAGTGTTGCCAGAACACACCAAGCACTTGGCAAATAGACCCAGACAATATCGAAGTTGTGACAGAGGGCAGGTTTAAGCAGTACTCTTTGCTATGGTAGTCCGAGCAAGCCAAGGTCTCCTAAAAATAACCAAACCAGCAATTTCAGAGCACTTGTGGAGGCAGAGCTCCTTAAATTCTGCCCTTAAGCAGACTTGAAGGTTTTGACTCTAGTGATATAAACTCATTTTATAGCAAACATAACTATCTAGGTGCCTTATTTACATGCACAGTGATACACAAAACCAAACAATCCCTCTTCACTTTTAAACAATTATTTCAGTCACACTGAGGGCAATAAGCTTCGGGTACTCCTTATGACTCCACCTCCAGGAACTAAGCTATTTTTGAAGGTGGTGCGTCACAGGGAATTACATCCCTTTGTGGAAACAAGGGACTAAAAAGCAACTTAACAGTTTTGACATAATACAGGCAAGCTAAAAATCAGTTCTTAATTCAGACAGTACTCTTCCCACATCTAAAGCTCTTTATCTAGAAAGCCTTTACCCACAGGCCTACCAGTGGGCTAAACTCCAGCAGCATCACAGGCTATCTGCCTTCACTACAAGTATGGATAGCTTTTTTTTTTCCCCATGACCTGTTTTTTGTTACCTCTGCATTTCTGTATATCTGCAAAAGGTCAAACTGTTTGAAAGTGATGGCTTACACAAGCATTCATTTGCAAAGGCCGTTACAGCTTGCAAGTCTGGCTCATGCACAGCAGTGCTTGCACAAGCTACTTTCTTCTCATGGAGATACAGTTTTACTGCCTCGCATGTGCTGAAATTTCAGCCTTCCTGAGAGTGACTCGAAAGGTCCTTCTGTGTTTCCATGCATATCAGCCCAAGAATTTCAGCCATCCAGTTCTGCTCAGCTTAGCAGTACAACACAAAGAATATTTCCTTCCACTTTTGCAGAAGAGAAAGATGCAAACTGCCCTAGCAGAGAATAATCCCTTTAAAGTCTAAGTGTAATACCATAATGTGATAGTATTACCATGTACGTTTGGTAACACCATCACATACCATATGTAATTACCATAATGTGATGGATTTAATAAATTTTAAAGGTTTACAACATCAGTAACACAACATCTTGGTCCATTATTGTAAATATTTTAATAAGCTTTTTCTGTTTAAATAGTTTTCCCCCCCCCCAGGATAAGTATGTCTGTAAAGCTTAGGAACATAAAAATGGTATTACTTGACAGTCCAGAAGAGCCATCTAGCACAGCATCTCCAAGAACACCCTGTAATGGATGTATACAGAAGAAAATAAAAGCAAGGCAAGCACAGAACAACAGTTGCCCAGAATAGTCCCTCAGCATCCTGATATTTGTTGCTCAGCACCAGAGACCACACTAGCCGGTTTAATAACTTCAAACCTTAATAAAAATCCAATTACAAGAATAAAAACAGGGAATGTGCCCCTAGCAAAGTGGGATTTCAGCTGCGATTATGGTTCCCAAAAAACTATGCAGTGCCTAAAAATGAGAAGAAAACCATAAATACAAGTCAGGAGGAGCACTAGGACCTGTGCAGCACCTGGCCTCTGCGAGAAACACTAGTTTCCCAGACTGCAAAGTCTTGGTGGGCATCTCCTACTTCAGTCAGGGAAAAAATGCCAGCCATGGCTGCACTACCATTACACAGTGGAACAGGGAGGTTCCAACACCAGCAGCTGATTTTACTAAATCATGTCTAGCACACCATGATGCCAGCTTATACCTGCATGAAGCAGCAGCTCTCCTGTCCGCAGGGATACAGGGGACTGTCGTGGCACTGTGCTCGCTCACATCAGCCAGGGCAGTGCAGCCTATTCCTTTACCTCCACATACTGTTCCAGCACTATGGTGACATGAGCAACAAATAAAAAGCAAAATAATATCAACTTTGAACAGGATTTGCAATTTTCATAACTTCAGATGAAAAATAGCTTTGGCAGATTTTTAGTGAATTTCCACATTTCCTTGACCCTCTTTTGCCGGTAATTCAGTAAACCCCGAGCCTTGGTCTCTGCCTACACATCGCTTTTCACGGACAGATCCCCATGTAATAATTATGCTTTGGCAGTTTTTTCCAGGAAACTTTTCATATATCTTTTATAAAAACAGTACCTAAAGGCCAATCCACTGATGTTGACTGTTCTTTGCAATTTCTGCCTCCAGTTCCAGGTGACAACTGCTGCCCCTAAACAGCAAGCAACAGAAAATCCTGGGAATCAACACAACAGGAAGAGCCATTAACATACCCCAGAGCTGTCAAGGAATTCATTCTTTCCACCTTCAGTTTACCACATCTTGGTATTTCTGCTCATTGTGCTCCAGAATACTTTTGCTTCCAACACCTTTCAAAAGCAGGAAAAAAAATTGTGTTCAGGCACAGAGCTACCATTCTCATAGACACTGATGTTCCATATGAAACATCAGAACACAGCAGCATACTTAAATTGTGACCTTGGTTCTCAGGTCACTCTTTAGCTCTTTGATGTAACCTCCCCTGCTATCAGAGTTTTTGTTCTTGCACCATATAAGCATACATACACACAGATGAGTGCACACATGAGCATGGGCAAACACACATAAGCCAAATCTACTGAAGAATCTCAAATCCAACAGTAACACCTTTCACTGACTTTTCTGCTTAGAGAGACCAGTGAAATATTTATACACAAAACCTCTGTCCAAGTTCAGTGACAAAAGCAGAGACTGCTAGTGAAAGGAAACTCCTGTCAGAGAGTTTGCTTATCTTTCTGGCTTTACAAAAAAACCCACAAAACACACCACAAAAAACACAAACAAAACAAAAATCACAAAAAACAAACCCCATTAAGGTTTATCTTAGATTTATAGAAGCTGGAATTAACCTAGTGCAGTTGTAGCAAGAGGGTTATTGTGCCTGTGTTGTGGTATGTGCACATTTGTCTCCTGGTCCCTCTTTCCTTGTACTTCACTACTCAACTGAAGCAAACCTCAGAGCTTTGAGGACACCACCATAGGGCGTTTTAGCAAAATCAAGGACTGAAGCAGTGAGCCACAAAGCTCAGAAGCATGAGCTCTTCCCACTAAAACATCAGGCTCTCAAGCAAATGTATCCCATACACACACATCCTCTGTGAACTGGGCACAGCTGGGGATACACACCACATAACACTCCCACACACTGGCCCATAGGTCATTTAGCAAATATATAGGACGAACGACTGAACGCAACATTTAAATGTAGTGAGTCATATCACAGTTTTCAAACCACGGGTTTGCAGCACAAGAACACATTGCCACGCAAAACACTAGAAACTTCTCAGCTACCCCAGACAAACCAGTAGCAAAACTCAGGTTCCAGGATCTTCTAGGCTTGACTGACACTAAACAAACTACAAGGGCGACCCCTTCCACCTGCTCCAAGCAGCCCACAAGGTGGAAAGCACATTTTCCTCATCTGTTACAGACACCTACAAAAATCCCTAAAGCTAAGCAGAAACAGAATCTGTAAAGCTATTGTCCCATAGAGATGGGTTATTACGTGCTAAGATACCACAATACATCTTGCCACACTTACAAATTCCTCCACCAGAAGAGTCTGACTGCTTTTTTACTACCAGAGGATATTCCTGTACATAAAAAATAAAAAATAATTGCAAACCTAGGAGACAAGAAAGAACTGAAAACATACTTACCAGCCACAAAAGCAGTACTTAAAGTAACACCTTCCTCTCTTCTATCCTCTGAGAGCAAACAGGAAAACTGTGGAAGAAGATCTTAAAGCCTTGAGGGAACTAATAAGCCTTAATTGCCCTGATGAGCCTCACCTGGGGCTTCACCCACACCTGCATCCATGGCCCAGAAGCTCCCTTGCAGCCTAGGTTGACACACCACAAAAAACACAAACCTTTCCCCCCCGAGTTGTTCAGGGCTTCCCAGGCCCTGAGTCCAGCACCCATAGCCTGGCCCAGAGCTGTGCAGGGACTGGTGGTCCCAGTCAGGTCTGCACTGGGGGGGGGTCCTGGGCAGGGGTGGAGGGGAGGGCCTCCAGGGAGGCTGGCTGGGGAGATTAAAGGTGATTAGTGCCCTGGGGAAAAAAAAAGCAAAAAAAAAAAAAAAAGCAGCTGTGGCATCTTGAACACAAAAAGGAAAGGATCTCATCTGTTGATATTGTCTCCAAGCTCTGTGTCTTAGTTAAACTCTTCTGTTGAGACTAATCTCCTTAAAACTCCCCTTTGACTAGTTTGTTACTTTAGGCTTCTCTTGAATTTAAAATAAAAAACAAATTTAAAAATAAAATTTGTGATGCATCTGTAAATGACTTGGGCAGGGGGGGGTGAAGGGGGGTGTACTTTTAGTCAGAGAAATACTAGCTACAGAGTGCTAGCAGGTAAATGCATTTAGTGAACTATGACACTTGTACAGTGCCACAGGATCGGGGATTGTCAATGGTCTGGCAGGTCATAAGGCAAATCCTGTGCGTTTACTCACTGAATTTATGAGAATAAAGAAAGACATTCATTCATTTACACAGGCAAAACCAGAATATTACACGTTTCCCTTCAAAGATCAGCACATCCCAACATACACAGAAATTAGATTTCAATGGCTGGGCATTAACCTGCAACAAATCTGAGGCAGCAAATAGTAGATATCAATTACTATGCAAAATTCAGGCAGACACCCACGTGCATGTGGGGAATGATTAGGCAGCTGCTACTTCCACTAAGATTAGAACAGTGTAATAGTTTCCTTGAAGACATTCATATGCGAAAGATCCAAACTGATGAGCCCTGGACCACCTTAGTATCTCAATGAATGGCTTATGTCAGACACAGACCTGTTACTGTACGCAGTGAGGATAAGATGGTTCTGCTCCAGACATGTACAAATGACCTCTGTTTCTTGTTAACTATCAAGGACAGAGCAGAGGCTGTTTGTTTAAGCTGGAGTCTGCTTCTGTTGGCTCTGGTACAACTTCCTGGTTCCTCTAGTGATCAGACTTGACTTTGATACAAGACTGAGATGTTTCAAAGAAGACCTCTTTTGTCCTGATCGCTACAACTTCATCAAGAAGGGGTCAGCGGTTGTATACGAGACCTCAAAAGGAAGCAGCATGTTGTGAAATGCAAGCAGATTTCCTGACTACTCTCACACTTCTGCTTTTGTTTTATGCCCCACCACCAATTCACAGCCATGGGGTCACCTCCTCCCAGCTACCCAATCTTCTTTCCAGATCTGGCAGCTCAGACCAGTGTCTTCCTTTCTATCCCACGGTGTGACTGAGTATCTTTGTCCTTCATATAGGGATACAGAGTATATAACCCACTATACAGTGTCCTGTTTGCTTTGTCACCATGCTCTGGGCCATTCTGCCTTTTTCTCAGTATGACAGTTTGCAGTCAGACCATGCAGGGATGCAACAGTCCTCTTAAAATCTGCTTCTGGAATTTCCATTGAGTCTCTACCACACCTGCCATGGGGCAACTTTTCAGCTGTTTGCTGCATGGATCAGATTGGACACACTGTGAGATGTTAATGCAGCCTCATTAGCTAACAAGAAACACCTGTAGAGGTGCATCTGAAATTCATGTCTTCATATAGGTCATGCCTGGTATTTTCATCCTTCATGACTTTGAAAGGAATTTTATTTTTCCCGGTAAAAACAGATGTACAAGAAAATGAGCAAAATTGTAGAGACCACTGTGGGCGATCTCTCTTTCCCAAACCAGCCCAAAAGCCTGTGCTTAACAGTTGATATTTCGTAGGATTTTTCCCCTGACACTCTGTCCACTTCACCTTCCCCAGTACTAGCAGCTACTAAGAAAAAGACAGGACATATTCTCATCAAAACTCTTAGGTCTGTTTCCAGTTAAGCATGCAGTAAAATAACATGTGATTTATAAAATCAGATGGAAAAACCCAAAGAACAATTTAAAGACAGGCCGGTTTCTTCTCAGAAGCATAAATGTCAGCCTAGCCCCTCCTTTTTTTCTATACACGGGACAGACTGAGAAGAAAAGAGGTCAAATGGATCTTTCTGTCTCATGAGCTGAATATTTGCCTTGTGCTTGCACTAGAAAAGTTTGCAGTAGCTAGCATCACCTTTAACAAGCACATTGAAGTAGTGACTGAGATCCAATTATTGTCTTCAGGATTTTTTTTTAATATTGACACAGTTGCCAGATGACTAATACCTGCATATAGTCTATTGCCTACATGACCCATGTCACCCAAACCACATGCAAGACTTTGTCTCATCTCTCTGTTTACCACATCTCCTCTCCTAGACTGCAAGCTCTAGGAGTTGAGCTGCTTTTTTAACCCCTTCTTTTAGCAGCTAGCAAATGAGGTCTCACCTTGACAGATTCATGAGAGTAACTGCTTTTAGTCAAAAAGATNGCTGCTTTTTTAACCCCTTCTTTTGGCAGCTAGCAAATGAGGCCTCACCTTTTAGTCAAAAAGACGGTTTACAAATTTAAATAAGTTGATGTTTCCTCACCAAAGTAAGAAAAAACAACACGGCTTTGACTTGAAACACAGTGATTTCAATGAAACATTTGCTTTTTATAAACAGCAAAAAAATGAGAGGATAGGGTGTTTAATTCACTAATTGAATCCAAGAAGCAATGGATACAGGCTGATTTCTACCCAGGCCCTGAGGGAATCCTCATCTCATGAGAGCATTATGGCTGCCAGACTACAGGATAGACAAATCTTACAGTGTCATGATGTGCTTGTACAATTTTATATTAGTGACCAGAGCAGGAACTGAAATACAATATATTCTTGCCTCTGTGTGTTTGCTAACCACTGTACTAGGCAGTATTTGACTTTTTTTTCTGTCTCAGGTAACATGTATTTTATACTGTGAGGACACAAGTCCAGTGGGAGAAACTTCAGGTGTACTGCCCTTTCTTCCTAAAATACTCAACAGTGCTGGTAATTCACTGGGATTAGATTATCCAGCTCCACTCAAGTGCAAACTGGAACTGGCTGAGGGATTCCCAATTTGTGGGCAAATGCATTAACCCCTGAGTTAAGTAAAAGGGAAAAATGAATGTGAAGAAAAATTCACTCCCGGAACAAAAGAAAATCCCAGGAATAACTAAGTAGAGAATTTAACCTGAATTCATAAATAGTTTTGGGATGACCTAAATATAATTTTTCCAACAAATTTACCATTCACCAGAATTTTTTCTTCTGATTTTGCAAGCCAGCTGGCTCATTTCGGGTAGTCACTGTAGGCATTAGACAACAGTAAACTTAAGAAGGTAAGGTTTTCATTTTTTTACAGCTTGTATAGCAAGGTACTCACTATGGACTTTCTTAGTCCACACTTAGAAAGCTGTAGTCTGGTTTTCTAGAGTGGTCATCATCACAAAATTATCACTGCGAGGAATACAGCAGGCGAAACGACCACAGTCATCCTCAGGAACGACATTCTTCCAAATTAAAGGTCACAAAATGCCGGACAGAATTGCCCTTTTCATAAGTCACTGGAAATTTTTAAACTCCTGAGAAAAGAAGACGACACGGTACCAGCCTCAGACACAAAGCAAAATGAAAGGGCACCTAATTAGAAGTTTCACAAATATCAACAAGGCAAAGCTGAAGCAGACCTCAGTCTGTGGTAGGGAATTGCTTCTCGATTACCCCATGACTGAAACCATGGCTGCGATCGCCACCACAGGGTGGCCATGTCCCTCCTCCGCCTCCACGGGCACACCCACCAGCAGGACAACCCCAGCAGCAGGGGAGACATTCACCAAACTTCTCCACACTCGTTTTTATCCTTTGAAAAGGAGCTTTGAAAAGGATGAGTACACATCAGAGCTATTTGTATTAAAGATGCAGCAAAGATAAAATATCCATTGGATAAACTCGGCACATCTTTCCCTGGGCTTTTCAGAGCTGGAAGGCAAACACTATCAGTTAATAGGGCTTGACAAGCCTGGCAACCAGAGCCGTTACTCAGGCCAGGGATATGTAATTAAGCAATAAAGTGTACAGTGCCGTGGCTGCTGGGGAGTAATAACTTGCCTCAGGGGGTATGAAAAAACATAAAGCCGTGAGCAATGGCACCTGAGAGGAGCAATTATGGAGAAAATCGCAGGGTTTGTTATTCTTCTTGTGAGCCTGGTGGCTGGCGGGCCCGCAGTGCCTGCACCCCAGCCTGGCCCTGTGGGACCTTCCCTCAGCCCCACAGGGAGGCCTCTGCCACTGCCCCTCACCATGGCCTTAGGGCCACCGCCCTCCCTGGGCTCCCCCAGTGCAAATGGCCTTGCATGGAGACCTTGGGAGTGCTGTGGGCCCAAAAGCCCACCAGTATAGGCTCCCCCTTTCAAAAACCTCACTTGTGGCCCCTCGTTGGGATGCACGCCACTCACTACCCCTCCTTGGAGGCAGTAATTCTCATTTTTTGCCTTTTGTCACTGGACAATTTCTTCTGAAAGTCTATCAGCGTAATTAAGAAAGTTTTTCAATAACTTCCAGTCGCTCCATGCATATAAACAAAACAGCGGTCAGGCCTCACGGAAGCACCGTGCAAAGGCAACCATGAGGCCACAGCACATGTCTGCCCCGAGCCTGCCACGGTTTTCTTCATCCACAACAGATAAAAGGGCCAAGGCAGAGTGGGGAGAAAAGTGCAAAATAAAAAAGCATCTGTGAAAGGCAGGTTAAAGGTAGGCTGCAGCTTAATGGGCTGTTGGGTACATCTATGACGGAAGGGGAGGAAACTGGTGAGAATTGGGCAAACGCCCCACATTCAGTGTGAGGAGGCCCCACTGGCATGGATGAAACATTGGGGGGCCAAGGTCACAGGAGATTTGGGGCTGTTCATAGGGGAACCCCTCCCGTGAGGTGAGCCAAGAGCAAGCCTTCTTGTTTGTCAGGTTGTCAAGAAGTATACAAAGTTAAAAGATAGATCTTACTGCTTTACTCTTACTTCTACTGTTGTATACAGGAGACCTGGGGTGTGGGGAGGGCGGGGGAGCCCGTGGAAACCAGAGTACTGGGGGGAAGATGCTGGATGGAAGGTAATGGAGTGAGAGGCTATGTGTGCGAGGATGAGCTGTCCTAACAAATCTTCAGAGTTTCTATTTTAAACCCTTAACCAAAGAAACTCATTCTTAAACAAACAAGCTGTGACATGACAACTCTAGCATTATTTTTTCAGCTCTGTCTGTGCTTTAATGTGCAGGTCCCGCAACTGCATGGGGAAATAGTGAACTTCAGCCATTTTCCAGTAAGTACGGGAACAATGACAGCAACTGTGCATGTTAACTGCATAGCTAACCTCGCAACACTTGGGGTGTATGTGAAGTCATTATTTCCACACACAAAAATATGACCAATAACGAATCTCACGAAAAGGATCAGGAAAGCAGGGAAAGAAAAGGCCGAAGGGGGTAGCTGACGTTAGAGCAGGGTGCTGTTTTCTGTGTCACGGCTCAGCTGACTGTTTGCAACCCAGTCTTTCCCTAGGGCTTTGTAGCAAAGCCACTTTTATGGATTTATGCTTAAATGGAACAGTTTGGCCTTAAGATGCAACAATAGCTTACGTGCAGGACTCCCTAAAAGCGCAGGTCCCCGGAGAGGAACATGAGGATGTCTACAGGAATGAGCTGGCTGTCGTCCGAAGTGGCCAAGCAGATTTGTGTAATCCTATCCCTTATAGACCAAAGAGAGGAGTTAATCATTTTCCAGGCAATGCTTCAAATTGGATCACTAGGGATATCTGTGAGGATTCCAAAAGAAATGTTCCTGATGGCCATTAATGTGTTCCCAGTGACGTACAAGATGCACACACACACAAACAAAGCAGCAGCTAGCCTGCAAAAGAAATCAGCTTGTGTGCAAAGGTGCACTTAAAGCAAAACACATCACAAGGGACTCATTAATTTTCAAGACAAATAATGGCTCCCACTGCCCTTCCACGTGTGCCCCCAGCAAAGAGGCACAGGAGCTGGATGCAGGGCATGTGGATAGCCCAGCTTCCACCCTTGAAAACTCCAAGGGGCCACGCTCTGTTTCCATAACACTTTTTACATGCTTACTTTTATGGGTCTCTCGATGACAATCTAAATCCTGCCTGTTCTTCAATAAACCATTAATCTCCCAGATAGAGTTCAGGGAAGTTGCTGCATAGCAATAAAGTGCTTGTTTCCAGAGCCCAGAGGGAACAAAAAGAAAAAAAGGTGAAAGGGAGTGACATTGTTTTTGAAAGACAACTTCCTGGCTTGAAGGGGGTGCGAGCATGCAGGGTTATCTCCCCAAATCCTACCTGGAGCCTGCCCCTCCCATCGCCAAACCCTGATGACACTTTGTAACATTTGTGAGAAGAAGGTCAACCCCTCCAAAATCAGGGTCAGTGTAAGAAAGGGGCTGGTCCCCCATGTACCTTCCACCCGATGGCCCAGAAGCCTTTTGTGAGCGCTGCCATCTGGGACTGTGCTGTGGGGAGCAAACACCAGCTGGGGACAGTCAGTGCTCATCACTGCTCCCCCCAGCCCACCAGACCTGGCTTGGAGGTCACTGGGGAGGGGGCTCCACTGGTTTCCCACCAGTCAGAAATTTCACTCACTAACTCACATCACACAATTTACAGTCTTGCTGCTGCTTTTGCAGATTGAAGCATAAAATGTCTTCTTGTTGTCTTCAAACTTCTTCCTTTTGGTGTGTGAGTACCAGTCTCACAGAGCCAGTGTCACAAAAGCCATCAAATCCTCACACCAAACTTGGCTAGCCTTGTCCTGAGTTTGCATTTGAACTGGTGACCCGCAGTAGAAGTAGCAAATTTTGTGCCCTGCTTTATAACAGAAAAAATTAACAAACCCTTGCACTTCCAGGCCCCTATAAAATTGATGTTAACCATACGCCAGTGTGTGAATTGTGTATAGCTGTTAGGAAAGCACGTACTGCGCTACTTGAAATAGATGGTAGCAGTCAGCATTAGAAAGTGCCAAAAAATAGAAAAAATTATGTTCAAACTGACTTACATGCCCTAAACTATGTATTTTATGCAGAAAAGCAAAAGAAGATAAGGAGAGGCATGAAAAAATAAATTCCCTGAGCTGAAGTCCTGCAGAAAAATGGTAGTGAGGGGGGAAAAAATAGGCACATCAGGAACATATATACAGATAGAAGTCCATTTGTTGGACTCTCCCAGTTCAAACTGGCACAATTCTCAACAGAAAAATGAGGGAAAATTCACTCCCTGTCTAGACATCATAAATACAAGGACTCAAATAGTCCAGTACTTTTACTCTAAACTGCTGGGTCTATGATCCTTCCCTGGCACAGATGTATCTCACAAATATTCCTATACAGGACATTTCTAATCCCAAAGCTTTCCCCATTCTGTATGAATGTTATGTTCTCTTCTTTCCATGTTAATATAATGTTCTCATCAATCCTGATGATAGTACTTCACAAGACAAACTAAAGGTTATGGAAGAGATGCTGTGGAAAAAATTCTTTTCACTGACAGAAAGAATCCTGTGATATTTTGGATGTCCTTCATGAGTTTTATTATACTAGCGATGTATAACTAAGTATGTAAATATACACCAAACACTGAGTACAGCACCTATAGCTCACCTGAAACAGTAAAAACCTTGTGCAGCCAGCCCTAAGGCAACATTTTTGCTTGCCACTGCTGCATGATGACCACTGATGAGGGTTAGCTCTCCAGCAGCCATTTGCACCTCCCTGATGATGGTTCCCTGCAGAGGCAAGCTGCACAATCCTTTTCATCTGGTGTTTCAGTCTTGATGAATATAGGAGAAAAGAAAATTACAGTGAGAAACCAAGATACACATCTTGGCCAAAGAGCAGCTAATTAGATGTGACTGAAGTTAACTATGTTTAACATTGAACATTTAGACCCCAAGCGACAGAATGTGCCAGAGCTGTTGCTGCTGTTTCCTTTGGTGACGGCACAGTGAGCAGTGCCTTGGTAAATATGGAGAGGTCCGACCGTCACATCAGCCATGTGCCTCACTGTCGTTTCTTAGATAACACTCACTCTTCTAACCAAAGTCAACAGTATCCTTTGGTGTAAAATCCTGTGCAACTGATTACAATTAACGCATATGCAAAGGAAGCATGTGCAACCCCAAGGATTTCCCCAGGACTCTCAGACAGTGCTGTGTGTGGTAAGCCACATCTGGAGAACTATCCCAGTGGTGCTTAGGCTGTCAGCAATCTCACCACTGTTCTACAAGTGTCAGGAGTGTTCCCTGCTTCCAAGTGTGGCAGAAGCACAGTGCTAGAGCACTGAAGAGCAATTAATGATACTCATTAGCCTGCTGTTGTTAACAGGATTGGCAATAGCAACGGGTCATTTTGTAGCATCAGATATTTGTAAGAAAAATTATGAGATGGTGCTTCATTAGGGCACTGAAAGAGGCACCACAGGGCTTGTCTGTGTAACATTCAAGAGTGGTCTGTCTGCTACTACATAGCTCCATACCTATTATTAAAAAATACTAGCAGCAACACTTTTTCTCTTCCTCTCTTCTCTCACAGGAAACCTTGATTGATCAGTTTATGGTTCTGAAGAGAAAGAAGGGAGATATACATCCTTAGAGGGGCACAGTTTACATTTCCTCCTGAAGAGAAGGAAAGTCTTCTCTTTTGTGTATTCTCTAGGACAGAATTCAAAATCTCCTGCAAACATCGTGCATCTCACATCCTCTTGCCTGCACTGTTCAAGATAACATTTTCATTGCTGGATGAGACACAGCTGTCCAGGGGAAGGCTAGGCTGGGGACCAGCACCACAACAGGTTTGCTCCAGGCTCAGCATTCATAGGTGAATCCAGGGGATGGAGAATCATGTTTTGGCCCCAGCTAAACAACTGGAGTTCACACCAGAGGAAATTCTTTAATTTTGTGGTTCCTTCTCGAAGTACAAAGAGTAATAAATCATCTGTCTTTTCTCACTTTCCGTTAGAGCTCAACACCCTGAGGTTCTCAGCACAGTTATTCTCACATCAGCCTTAGGCGGCAAAGATGTGTTCTTCTTTGCAGTTTATAAATGAGAGTCTTAGCCAAAGAAAGTATTTTTCCAGAGTACCACGGTGAACCTGTAGAAGAAGAGAGAGCTGAATTTAGTCTTCCACATCCCAGGGCTACTGCCCTGCTCACCAGCACCTCCTCTGTCATATCAACTAAGTGAAAAGGCCTTATGTGGCTTCTGCCGACCTGAGGAGGTCCAGTGGGATGCACTGCATTCTTCCAAATAGTCACAGATGCTAGCAATTGTCATTTGTTGCCAGTGGCTGCTGTAGCATCTAAGAGTATTAAGGGGAGCAAAAAAGTTTGTTGTTCCTAAGTAGGCTTTTTTTTTTTATATTTATACTGTATCGTTCATTTCAGAATCACAAGCATTTAATGTCTATCAAGAACACATCGTGTTCTCACAGACAGGAATATAAATAGCATCATCTGATAACCAAGTGAAGAACAGGACAATTAAACAGATTACCCAGGGAGAGAAATGGGAACATAGCCTGTAACGCACCATTCAGTAGCCTTTATTATCCGTCTTTTAGTCACTTATTTGGATGACAAAAGTTTCAGTCTAACCTGGCCTGATATAAACTGGAAACCTACCCAAACCCAAACTAAAACAAAATTAAGCTTTGAAAAACTCTGATGCTCATTGATTTTTTATTATTTTCCATTTTCTTCCCTAGTTGAGGTGGATACAGAAGTGTCAATATACTAAGGCAGCAGCTCATCTTGCAGCTATTTTTGGCTCTATGCAGTAGGAACTGCAGAGGCCTGTGAAAATGGAAAGAATACAAAAGCAAATCAAGCAAATACACTGAGGCAAATATGATAAGTGCTTGAAAACCAATAACCTAAACAATTTTATTAGTTTTTATGCCTCTTGGATCCAAACATCGTGTTTTAAATCTAAAATGCAACTGTGAACTCAGGAAGAAATAATCTTCCTACTAGAACAATAAGGTCTAAAAAGATGATAACACAAGCATGGCAGGTTGACAGCCACAGGAGATTGTGGTCCAGCTTTGACACAATTGGATCAGTGCAACCAACTCTACTGCCCAGCACTGCGCATTGAGCTTCTCTGAGAATGCTCATTTATCACGTGGCAGTGACTCCTTCTGTCTTTGCAGGGTCTTGAAATTTTGATATTGAAAGTAAAGTCAGGTGGTTTAATCTTCTCTTGGTTGAAACAGCTGTGATAAAAGTGCAGTCTCTGTTGGGGACCTGTGTGCTCCTTGTCCTCAAGCAGTACACCTGTCCTTGTCCAACATCATGTGCTGAGGACTTCGGAACAGAAATGTCTGTTATAGTTTATCTGTTCCCTTCCTTTCCAACCCTGTGAGAACTGATTTGATTATTCGAGTAGATGTGGGCACATGTCTGAGAAAGGGATAGATCCAGGGAACACACTGTGAGAGGGCCAAACTGGGGAGAGAAGTTTTGCAATGAGTTGTAACACATGAGGCTCCTGGCCCTACTTACCATGATCTGTGACCTGCTGCAGCCCTGGGAAAGTGAATTCTCTTGTGTTAGTTAACCTTCCCTCCCTGGTTAACTCTTTCCCTGGTCCAGAGCATAGCAGTCCTGGGAGAACCTGGGAGATCCTGTGCAAGGGGAAGAGACAAGTTCGGCATTTCCATTCCAATTCTTCAGCAGGTTCATCCTGTTGGATGAGTAACCTCACAAGAGTGTCTGTATTCTGTCCACTGTTAGGGTTTAGGATTGTAAATCATCCAGCTACAGGCACAGATCCCGATGTTGTAATTTGAGAGCTGGCACTTACATTTACGGCAGGTCCTGGAGCTAGACCATGTACACATGCCACATGGGGCCATCTTTTCCTGTTCTATCAAAGGCGACAGGCATTAACTATTCCAGCTAATGTATGAGATATAGCACTGCCAAGAAATGGGAGCCTAATTGCTGTGTTCTTTTAAGAAAGAATGCATTTGTAAAAATAAAATAATCTCCATTCAGTCAAATTACAGTCAATTATCATTGTCCTCAAGCCAAGAGCTGTTAGCTCTGAATCTGATCTAACTCAGTTACTGAAGCACACTGAAAATGTCTGTCATTTTTGGAAAAAAAAAATATTACTACCTTTTACTTCTTAATAGTCAAAAGGATTTTGAAACAAGCTTAATAGCGGCAATTTTCTTCCTTCCATCTGTAGCTTCTCAAGATTAACAACACTTCTTTTATTTTGGAATAATAGCTTCCTGGTAGTCTTGGGTCACTGGGCTGTCTTCAAGGCATCGTTGCTTTCAGTTGCACATCCAATTAACTTTTATAGTTAAAATCTTTTTTTTTTCTTTTCCCTTGGTGCTGCTGTCAAAATACTAATTTGGACAGAGACAAATACATGCCAAGTTATCACACAAGCTTTCTGGAACCCATGGGCCAAGGATAACTCCATCGCAGTATGCAAGAAGGTGACCATATTTTCGTGCTCACTAGCTCACTTCAGTGTAAATAGGTCCCAAAGCACACACTGTTTCCCTTTATAGCAGCTCAATTTAATGTAAGAAACTGCTGGAATAAGCTAGCTTTTTGATCCATAAAGCAGAGCTGTAATTTTCATTTTGTTCTGCTTTTTCTTCTTATCACCAGTGCTGTCAGAAGTCTCTTGATTCATTATTGTGGCAATGGAAACACTGAAACACTGAGACAGCAGCCTGGGTAAATGTGGAAGATGCAATGTTACTGACCCACTATTCCAGGACACTCTGAGTGTCCTGGGAGATTGCATTACTGGAGGGGAATGCAGTCTTGCTGATGAGTAGCTTTAGATTCACAGAAGCTTACAAACAGGCCTCATAATTACTTAAGAAGGGGTGAGTGAAGAGAGCAGAGCACAGGGGAACAGGTTTTGTGGGAAAGCGAGTAGATATAACTTTTTGAAACAACCTCAAATTACCCCATGCGAGTAGGTCTCAGCCATTGCCTGTGACCCTGTACATACTGCCACAGCTTGGAGGAGATATGGAAGTGCAAAGCTGCCTCTAAACATTTCTGACCTGCATTGGGAGCCAGAATCCAGAAACGTCCCCTATCTCTAGCAGCAATAATAAGACCCAGGGTCAAAGCCTGTGACAATGCCAGCTACGTACCATGGCCAAGTACTGGAAACCCAATCTGCTACAGTGCAAATTTAAAACCAAAACTCAAAATGCAGACTTTCTGAGAGTCTGAATAAGTGACAAAACATTTTTCATAGCAGTTTGCCAGTTTTGCCACCCTCCTCAATGCCTCACCAGCACGTCCAGCACTTTGCTAGAGGATTCTGGGTACCCTGCTGCCCTGCCTGCACATGGACAAGAGCTGAGCACGAGCAAGCTGCCCAGTGCCCCAAAGAACCAGCATGGACCCAAGGCAGATATGGAGTACCTGGCTCAGCCCTGCAGTGAGCCCACCATGCTGCAGTACTGTCAAATGCAAGAAATCATTTCAAAAAGAGGATAAGAAAAGGATCCTGTAGAAATTTTGCCCAATCTCGTTACTGAAAATCTATTTGACGTAGTGAACAAACATGGAAACTTTTCCAGGAAATGTGTTTCTTTATTTAAATAAAAATTAGTGCCAGTAGAAACAATAAACTTTAAATACATGAGACAATTATATACAACTCAATGTTAGGAATTATATACATCAGTTTTTTACAGATACAAATACATTTATATCAAAAGTAAAAGGATGAAGAAAAAGCAATGGAAAATGTGACAACTCGTGCATGTCAGTCTCGTTTGGAAAGTTTCAGGATTCAAGTGATTCCAGGCAAAGTGCCAAACTTAATTTGGCTTCTTTCAAACTTAAAACAGCCCCTTTTGGAGTAAATCTACCAAAAAGCTTTATATGGTCTGATCCAAAGTTCACTGAAGTCGATGGAAAAACTCCCGCTGCCTTCAGTCAGAACTGAATCAGGCCCTTTCCGAGCATAAAGGAGCCTTTGTTCCGCTGTGTTCAGAGACAGTGATACCTCTCCAGGCTACATCGTATTAACCCTCCAAGCCAAAAGCAGCGTTCTCCCTTCTGAACAGCAGAAGTACAGCAGACTTGCCTCAGTTTGTTTCTGCTGTTCAGCGTTCATGTTTTTCAAGCTGTCTCTCAAGCTCTAATGCCACTGGATAAATCACAGAGCTATTTTAGCGCAGGAAATGAGTGGAGACATTTAGCAAACATTTTGCTGTGCAATGCTTTAGTTTCAGGCTATTCAGCCCTCATGCTTCAGAACTAATCAGAACATTGTAATAAATTATTATAAAATATAAGGTATGATTGAAATAACCATACATCGCTACAATATTAACATTACTTCTTTTAACAGTGCAATAATTCAGTAACTAATTTCATGAGCATTTGAAAAAAATCACAGTACTGTTAAATTGGTGGGGGAAGTTTGTGGTGGTTTCAAAAACTAGTTATTAATGACTTCATAGAAATGCATGTGTCACATGCAAGCTGATAAAAAAAGATTTAATGCAATGTTTATCTACACTGGCTTAAATAGAGCAGAAAGTCTAGATTCTTCAATGATGTACATAGGTACAGTTGTAGTGACCTCATATGGAGAATTTAACTCCAAAAGAGAAGCACAAAATCTTGTGCATGTCCCCTGAAGTCAGGACTCAGCTGATGACTTCAGTGGGGCCAGGATTTCACCCTTGCTAGGTTAAATTCTGTTCTGAATTACACCTATTTTTCAAGGGGGCATAACAGAGCAGCATTTGTTCAAGCTTTTCTAGGTCTTACACTGTGTAACAAAGATCTTTTAAGGTCTTCTTTAACTTCCAGATCTTTGACTTTAGTGATCAAATTTACATATCTTTAAAAAACACAAAAAGCAAAAAACATATTTTTTTCCTACAAGTAACTCTGTCAAAGACTGCATTGTAGCAGAAGTTAGTGAACCTGACCCAGCCAGTACAGGTACAACTTAAGCAAAGATAGATATAATGGTACGGATCTGAAACTGGGCTTTACAAACATCCTAGAAATTCGGTGCCTTTTTTTTTTCTTTCATTCTTTCTGTGCCTAAAGTCAGTTTCCAGCCTTGCTACAATCTCTCTTCAACTACAGTATGGAAAAATTTTCAGCTTTTGAGGCCTCATTGAGCAAATCTGCTGTTGGCTGTGGTTTGTTATAAGAAAAATACAATAAAAGTACTTCTAGGCTATCACAGTTTTGCATGAATGTTCATTACCCATCATCTTTAACAACCAGGCACTTGTGTTAGGGTAACTTCTCTAAACATTTCCCAGATATTTGCAGAATTCTGAAATATGCAGAGACATGCCAGTAATAGCTAACTTGTTAGAAAAAAAAATATATATATATTTTCCTTGTTCTTAGCTCTTACAGTAAGAAATAATAATGGAAAAATTAAAATTAAACATCACAATTATGTGCAAGTTACACTTTTGTGTTGGGTACCACTGCTTCCTTGTCCTGCCAGCTCTCAGGAACACCTTGGGCCCTGGGGCACAGATACCTGTTGAGAGTTCATTGGAGATCAAGAAGGTAGAACCGCAAGTTCTCAGAGGGAGCTCCACTCATGCTTTGGCAGCTGATCCAGAGACCCCTACAAATGCTAGGACTTCTTGTGGATATTTTCCGCAGATCCCTCACTGCTCTCATTGAGGAGTGTTTCTGACACTTCCCCCAGTTCAGCATCCAGCACTTCCTCCTGGATGGTGAAGTGCACATCTGGGGAGGAGGATTCGGAGCTCACACTGCTACCTTCCATCGAGCAGATTGCACAGGACAAGGATGGCACCATGCTCTCCTGCAGCATGTTCAGCATCATGGGCATCTGGACAGATTTCAGCCCCGATATGGTTGGCAGAGGCTTCACAGCTTCTCCCCATTCTCTCTCCTCGTCTTTGTAGAGCAGAAGCAAATTGGACTTCTTCTCTTTTCTCTTGGATTTCATGTAGCCCAGCATAATCCCTATCAGGAAGATCCCGTAGAAAGACATGACAACCAGAATGTAAAAATACTCGTTGCCGTTGTTCTTCTCCGAGGTGCGGGATTCAGCATCAAGCATGGCTTGGGTCATGTTTGCATGGTCCATTTTCAGCATGGAAAGTGCTTTATCACAGCTAAAGCCTGGAGGAGAATGTGCATGTATACTTAAGTTCAAACTTCAGATCAAAGATGTAAAAAAAACATCTGAAAAAAAATACCCCCAAACTATTCCTGGCTCTCTGGAAATTGTAAACTTGCAGGACACACTTAATTGAAGGTTGCAGTCTATCATACTTCCGCATTAACATTGTAACTGAATGAACTGTTATTCAGATACAGAAAACATTAGAGGAAAGAAAATACGGAATATTAAATCATGTTGAGTTCTATGTTAAATTAAAAAAACCCCAATTCACATGATTAAAGAAAGAAAACTATACAGAAATACCCTTCTAGGCACTTAAGCACAGTTTTGTGCTACGTGACCATGTTTCCATAGAGGGGAAAAAACTAGAAGCATTATTTTATTCAATGATGCAAGAAAAAAAATCAAAATGCAACTTACATCGGCTTTCAAATAATTCCTCCGTTTGCAAAGCTCAAGAGACCTTTCCTCTACCAAATGCCGGCTGTTCTGAAAAGTTTCCTCCGCTGCAGTTGGAATAAATAGCTCTCAAGAAATGTTTCATCACGTGTTTTAGAGGCACAGTTTATAATAGTTTTGTGTTGGAGTCAACAGATGAACTTGAAGGATTGCTGTTCAACCCACTGAACTCTTAACAGCTGTGAAAAGAAAAAGAGCTGGGAATTCAGACTTTACTCTTTCCTAACCAGTTCAGCACTGACTCTTTCAGCTTGTGGATCTGTTCCTTTCACTGGCATCCCAATTGCTAAATCTGACCTGTTACCCTGAGACCTGCTCTGCAGAATGGAAGACCTGCAAACCATTGTTTTGTGTCTGTCATAAAACATAGAAAAATATACGTGTGAATTTTACAGTAGATGCTGTCAAGTTATTTACATGCCTGCTGTACATAGTTTCCCTTGAAGACATGGGGGAGGAAACAGGTTATTTTCTTTGCCTGGGATGGGTGAAAAGCTTTACAAAGTGTGTGCAAAACAAAGCGGTGACTTTCAACTCATTCTGCATCTCCCCTTTGCCACAAGGTGTGGGACTGTGGAGAACTGGGCCCTGGGTCTCAAGTGACTTTTGGATGGAAGAGTGCTGGTGCCACCTAACTTCATCCATCAAAATAGCATCTCTGAGCTTTTAGTTCCCCACACAGCCAATGGGAAGGTGCAGACTCTTCTTGGGGGGCAACTTGGAGCTCCTAAAGTGAGCAGCCCCCTTCTGTCACTGTTTGCAGAAGCAGCCAAGAGCTACACGGTCTGAATGCTGCTTATACATAGACCAGGACCACTGAGTTGAGGCAGATTTTAGTAGAAAGGGACCTTAACAACTTCTGGGCAGAGGGATGCTGTCGGAGTGACAGCTAGACCCTGCTGCAGCTGGCTGTGGGCTGCGCAGGAGGCCTCCCACACTGCTGGGGAGGGCAGAGTTAGGATGCAGGCTGGGCTGCAGGGCCCGCAGAGTTCCCACTCATCAGCTCAGTGGTGCAGGAGGCTCTAAGACCCCATTTCAACACGTAAGCAACAGTACAGGCCATGGGAAGAAGGCAGCCCAGCTTGCACCTTGGGGATTTCACTTCCTTATCCTCTCCATCCCTGTTCTTCACACACAAAGCCCAATTAGTCAGATTCCACATATGTGATGTGAATGTCACCCCTTCTGCAAAGCTTCAAGGATGTTTATGTAACAGGACGCTCCGCTTCCAGAAAGTAGTCAACCAGTGCTGGAGTTTCCCAACGGTAGGTCTGGGTTGTTTTTTTTTTTCTGCAGTCGCTTGTGGATTCTTTGCATAGACAGCAAATTCTTTTCCAAACGCTGCCCTCACAATCCCTCTGAGGTAAAGGCAGATAGGACTAACCACTCTTCACATGTATGGAAAAGCAAGAGAGAGGGGTTAAGCAACTTTAAATGAAGCAAAGAATTCGAGAGGAGTTAAGAAACTTTAAATAAAGCAAGGAATTCAAAAAAAGACAGAACGGTACCTGTGTTTGGAACCAGCATTTTCCATCATTTCTCTGAACAACTCCACAAAGAAAAGAGGAAAAAATATTACATAAACCAGATTCCCTTCTCTGCCCCTTAAAACACAGGATCCACCCCTTAGGATGTTCGTTTTATCTCCATGTGCATTCCCATGTGATAGCTCAGGAGCTGTTGATGTTGGACTAAAGTCTGCTGGGATTTCATGTGACAAAATTTGTCTGCAGCACCAGCTTGCCAAGTCTGGATTCTTCTTCCCTGTTCCTGACAAATCACTGAGCAGGCAGCAAGTGTATATTAACTGGCAGGCTAAAGCATCACCCAGAGCAAGTCTCTGGAATTTCTAGGTAACTCTGGGGAATTTTTATTTCACACCTTTCCCAGCTCCATGTGATAATTTCTCCCCCATTCAGCTCCAGAAATTTGGAATTTCAAACATTAAAGACAATGTGTCAGGTTTTACCAACACCCTTTTGTGCAGGACTTTCACAGAATGGTGAGGAAACACTCAGCATTGTTGGGTCAGTGAAAATTGGCTCAGTACAAAGAGAAATGTTTTCTCTGTGCCCACAACATCCTAGGAAATGAGCTCTGAAGCTGCTTGATCCTGGGAACAAGAAGACCTAACACCTGTCCTGCTGCCTCCTGTTGTCAGTGTCATCACCCACCTCAACCAAGAGAGCACCATCAGGCATCCAGAGGCACTGGCACCCGCAGCTCCCCCCAGGGACCCAGCAGAGCGGAGGCAGACTGGCTCTTCTGCAGGTGCCTGTGGGTGCGAATAGGGTCTCCTGTTTGCTCCAGAGACACACATTTTTTCATGTAGATGAAGCTCCGTACAAAGTTACCAAGCTGAACTGCAGCACCCAACACGAGTACAGGAAGACTGTTGAGGTACATCCACAGATTTATGCAATCATCTGAAGTTCAACTGAAAGATGACTGAATCGCATAATTATGTACAGTTATTGCTGAAAACTCTTAGCAGCTCTATTTACTTTGGCTAGCTGACGACAACAACTCTTCTCCATCTGTTAGCCCATGATTCTGAAAAACAGAAAAAATTTCAAAAAACAGACAAATTTCAAAAAGGCCTGGAAGGAATCCCCAAGCCTGCGACAGACATGAAGAGGAGGTATAGGAAGGTATTGGGGAATAACCACCTGAAAAACATACGCCACTTGCGTACGAGTGCCATAAATCAGCTTTCTCAAGATATACCCTGTAGAAACTGTATTTTTGTGTAAAAACAAGACCTGGAAAATTGAAAACTGAAGCCTTTTATCTTTCAAAATTACTTTTGTTGCAAAATACATTATGCATTGCATAATGTAAAACCATTGATCATGGCAAAAATACTTGCTTAGTTTGAAGTCAGTTATTTTGGGGGATTAAGTTTACTAGCTATTTCTTGACATTTCTTTCTTCCTTTCAGATCAATTCTTTTTCCCAAAACTTCACAAAATTTCCCTGGAAATTTCACTTACATGTCACTTACACTTTCAGCAATCATCTCTCACGTGTTCCTCTTCACCTTTCCATCACTCCCTATAGCCTAGGCTATAACATTTAAGAATAATCCTCACGCTGTTGCTCCCACCTTCCAGATTCTCCCTTTGGAAAACATTCAGACTAATAAAGCAGAGCAACAGCCAGGCACTACACAGCTGCTGATGCCAGATATTTTTTTCTCAAGGTCTCTGTCTCCTAGAGAGCCTTTTGTGGCAGCAGCCTCCGTCACCAAAGGACACAAAAGTTGAGGCTTGAGGCATCCTGTGGGGCAGGAATTCTTCACAACATGGCTTAAGGGATAGTATAATGTGAACCCTTTCTCCAAACAAAATTTGTGGACAGTCAGAAAACTGACCAAAGCCAGAATCTACTATGAAGACAATGTGAAATGTCCCTAGAGACTCAGATGACTCTCTCCAGGCTGCCATGGAAAATATATGCCTAATCCTTCATTACGGGCATAACCCGCGGTCTGATGCTACATTTATCTTTCTTTGTCCACGTAGTGAGTTAATAAGACTAAAGATACAAGATGTAAATGTTAAAGGGCTAGCTCCTGTGGGAAGCTGGGCCTGTTTGATAAATGCGTGCTAAAAGGATGACTTCAAAGAGTAACTGAGCATGTGCATTTTTGGGAATATCATCTGGAAAAAAATTGAAAGAAAAGAAATGGGAAGCTCAGAAGGGAGAGTGAGGTGTTCATCCTGCATGTAGACCTTTAATGGAAGTAATGGTTGGGAATTTACCACTAGGGAGAAAAAAGGACGAAGAGTTTTCTGTGCAAATATTGACTCAGTTATGACTTAGATCTTCCAGACGACAATGCTGTTGGGAAAGGACAGCAAAGGTGATGAACACTTTTCACTCACAAATATGATTTTATTTAAAGCAAAATCAGAGATCAAGAGCTGGGTTTGACAACATAAAGGAACACAATGAAAAGGGACATTTGTGCCCTTGATCTGGTTCTGTGTTTGAAGACCTGCCATGCCGAGATGTCCGTACCTACTTTTGGTCCCACTGCAAAGCACGAGCCTCACACAGGACCTGATCCAAGCTCCTTGAAGTCAAAATCCCTTAAAGTTGGTGGCAGTGCCTCACCTAAAGCAAGCGTCAGACCAGGAACAGCACTTGTTCCTTTCAAGTTCTGCGCAACTCAGAGTCAACTTTCAGTGAAGCTTGTGAGTGAAAAATACAAGAATACAAGAGACAGCTGGAAAGCAGCAAGTCATGCACTCACTCCCAGAGTAGGGAACGGCTAGCAGCCTGACACAAGCTACATGCCACCTTGCAAACAAGCCTACTTACAGCACAAATTTTATGAGATTTTTTTTCCTTAACGCTTCTCACTTGTAAAATGAATCTAACAATACCTACAAATTACACGTGCTGTGAGGGTACAGCATGGCGATGCACTTGGAGATCAGTACCCAAAAAGGTGACAACTGTCATGTTGACAAGTGCAACAGCATTACCACACGGCTGGGCTGGCATCTGAGCAATTCTCACACACCTCTAGGTTTGGTGTCATTTTCCATCACTCTTCCTTATTTTTCATTCTGCAGAAATAGATGATATTTTTAATATATTTCATGCAAGAAATTTCTAGAGGAAGGTGGCAATTTTCTCAGTGTCATCTGCAATATACCGTGTTACAATCTGGATACCAAATGGAAGTAACACACTGCTTCATTATTAACCGTGAAAAACTTAGTAAAATGCTCAGCTCTGCCTTACAATCTTCACTGTTGTAAACATGCAAATGTAAGCCTAGAAAATGCATGCATCAGCCTCGTTCCAGCTTCAGCATTTAGTTTGCTTTAGTTCAAATTTTATTTAACTTTCACAGCAGATCCCCGTTTCTCAGGTGTTCCCCACACCCAGAGCAGCTAAACCTCTCTATCCATGTCAACAGTAGTGAATACGGGGTTCAGAAGCACCTTCCAGCTGGGGTGCCCCAGCACTCTCACCTCTAGCAGTGGCAAGAGTTTTCCCAGAAGTCACATCCAGAGTATTATGATTGCCCTCCAAACACACAACGATCTGTAAGGCAAAGTGGTTTCTGATCTGAGAGATGACGAACAGCAGAAAATCTCAATGATATCTGTAATAACAGTTTACTGTAAATTTAACATTTACTGTAAGGCATGTGTTGTGGGAGTCTTGGAGTTTTGGCATAGACATTTCTTTTCAACCCCTGAACTGAATTTCAGAAAGCTATGAGTGACTGGAAACAAATAGAGTGGAAACAGGTAGCTCTTATGGTAGCGATAACAAGAAATTACATTTTAAAAATAAATATTTTTTTCAGTGGTTGATATGAGAATCTGAGTCTGAAGTCTTCACATCCTCAATTTTCTTTCCTGTACAAAGTTATTTTGTCAATATTTATTTCTACTCAATAAAATGAAATTTATACTTCATATTACCTTACCTTTTTCCTTTGATGTGGTAAGGAGGATGTAGGATGTTTGATCTGAAAATTCTTTTTCTTTTTTTTTTCCCCCTGTGACCAGAATTATCTGCTGGATGCACTACCTTTAAAAATAAAATAAGTTTAAAGATTTCTTTGCTGTCAGTGTCAAATACTAGATGCAGTTCCATTGTATGCAATCAGCTGTGTTCAACATATTTACTTCTATTTGGGATTAAAACAGTTAGCAACATACCAAGCTTTGGATGCCATTAAAAAATAAATTAAAACCCAGTAAATCTGATGATAAGTATTTAGAATAAATTCACTAACAAATCCAAATCCAAGTCCAAACATTTCTGCTTCTTCAGTGAACAGACAGTGCTTAATACTCTTCCAACTATGGAAAGGTGCCTTATGAAGGGCCATTCATCTTCTCTCTGAACTGATTCCGACTCCAGTCAGCTCAGAATTAGCACAGATTTACAGTAGAGAAGGCTTCTAACAAACAAACTGTAGGTGAAGGGATAGGAATGAATATTTAGAGGGTTTTTGAAAAATGCCTCTGCACGCAGTGTGAAGATCTCTCCTCAGTTTTTTTTGGTTGGTTTTTTTTTTTTGGTTGTTCGTTTTAAGATTCTTCATGATCTGAGAAATTCAGCTCATGCCAGTAATTGAGAAGCATAGGAAATAAAGGGGACAAAAACACTGAAAACATTCAAGTGCTTGACTTGAACCCTCATCTGACTACAGATCAGAAACTAAAGATCTTTGGGAAAAGTTAAGAGATGCTTGCACAACATAAAGCAGAATGCTTGTAGAGACATTGATAAATGTTTGGCTGTCCAGTTAAACATGACTGAAGCTCAAACCGGGAAGGGGAAGCATGCATTCATTCCCTTGTGCCTGGAAACATTTTATTTGGTTGCATTCACTTCAGCTGGGACTCTGCTGCCTTCTTCCCAAGGAACAGCTCCCCACTACATACTGTCATGCATGCAAGTTCATGCCTCCATCTAGTTACTCTCCTGCTTCTCAGTCCTGGTGGCTCCATAGAAGCCCAGCACAGTTTGTCATTTTGCTTTGGGCTTTTTTGAAACTGATATTTGGATACCAAGAACAGGGGAGCAGAGCCTGGTGAAATGGATGGGACAGGGTTCACACACCCAGTGACTTCCCCTGCGCTACCACAGAGGTGTAGCAGTTCTCAAAGTCCACCACACTTGGAAAAATTTGACAGAAAAACAAACAGACAAAAATTTAACCACTGGGGAAACCGCAGACTCTGAAGCCAAGGAGGAAGTTTTTGCTTAGTCTTACTAAACTGCAGAACTGCAGTTTTCATTTTCATACTTCAAGAAACAGTAAAGGCCCCAACATTTAGGTAGGCAAGTTTTGCCTCCTCAGATATGTGCCCAGAACTCCCACTGAATCCAGTGGGATTTTGCTGAGTGTGAAGAGTACGATGGCTAACACAGGGCAAGGTACCAGCCTGGCTGCCCATGGACTGTGTCAAGTTTTCTGTCTTGAGATTAAAGGACCTGCCAGTATATAATGGGTATTTCATATTAATCTCTTCTAACACTGCTCTCGAGGACAGGGTTGAATACAGAGTGTTAAAAAGAGATCGAAAAAAGGGAGGGAGACCATTGCAACACTTACCACAAGAGCAATTCTACCCCTTTAGGAACTCATGACAGCATGCAATACAGAATATAACACGTCACAGTGATCTTCTGTCTCTCCTGAGGAGAGAAAATACATAGAGAGGTAAGTTCACTCTCCCAGAAACTGGTGTACAGCAAAGACCAAAGGGACAGATAGTGCTTTCTCAGTGGCACACATCCAGTCCAGCTGAAGTGAAAGCACTTTCAAGGCCTTAGAGGAACAAGACATATTTCTCTTCCTTTTTATTTTTTTCAATCCTGGAAAAAATGCTTGCAAGTAAAAAGCAGCCCATGCTGTTTCACAGCCACATCAGGGTAGCATCGCAGGTCATTTTGACCTTCAGCACATACGGGATTTTTCACTTTCACACAGATACCAGATGTTGAGCCCTCTCTCCCTCTGATGTTCAAGACCCTGGGGCTTTTGTACATCACCAGGCACTCAGCATCATGTGCATTTGTAACACCGAGTTTTTGTTGTGAAATCTCCACATTTACTGTAGCTGTTGCAGCAAACATCACATTTCATCTATTTCTGTTCTCAACCCTGTTGACCTGAATCTTCATGGGACTGCAAATGCAGTTGAGGTTTCATCACTGCTTTTTTTCTACAGCAGTCGCCTTTCAAGCTGAAGCAACTAAGACAGCACTTCAGTTTGATTTATTACATCTTGGCACATGTTGACTGTACTCACTTTTAGAGCATAAAATACTCAGAACAGCTATTTGCTTTCTTATTCCAAAAGCCTGCTTTGGAAAACGCAACACAAGGCACAAAATAGCAATCTGGGGTGTAACCAGCATCAATTGTATGAACCTCAGGTGTACAGCGAAGAGGTCAGAAAGTGTACAAAGAGGCAGCAACAGCACACACATCCTCTCTGAAGGGAGGGATTCTGCATGGCAAAGGAGGGAGAACATGTAGCTATGATTGTTGAAAACAGAGGCCGAACTCCCAGCCTCAAGCGATGAGCCCATCTACAGTTTGCCTTTGATTCCTGTAAGGTCTGGATTTCACCTCTAGTGCCTGGATACAAGAAGTCAACATGATTCCTGAAAATGAGCTGAGATCTGTTCCTGTATTTCTGCATTTCAGTATTAGTCCACAGAGCCACAGATGTGAGTATGCAGAGGACAAGTACTTACCAGTGTAGCGCAGAGAATAGGTTGCACAGAATGCAGGGCCATGCCAGCTTTAACAGAACAGAATTTTTTCTGTCTCAACTGACAGAAAAACTTCATTTCTTTCAGTTAACACAAACACTCATAATCCAGCCTTGTGTGGACAACTGATGGAGCTCAAATGATTTAATCTTTCATTACCAGGACCCTGATTGATACAACAATCCTGCATGAAAGAAATTTCAAAAGAGCTCCAAGAGACCTGGAAAAGCCCAAGGAGAAGCCTGTCAGCAGAAGCCCTTCTGACATTTCTCTCCCAGTGCAGCGAGATGCACCCTGCATACTAGGTGCACCCTGGGGGTGCACATGGCATCCAACTGAACAGACAGAAAGTGTGCAGCCCTCTGGGAACCACTGCCGTGCTCCCCAGGGGGTCCGCAGCCATGTCATCCCATGGAAAACTCCCTGTGCTGTGTGCAGAACAGAAAGAGGGGAGAGAGCACACTTGGATAGTGCAACAATACAGTTGATCAAAGGAATCAAAATTAACTTCCCAAATTAATTTTTAAAAATAAGTGATACCAGAGAAAATAAACTTAGTAACACATAAATGCCTGCTTTAAAGAAGGGTGGCTTACTTGCAAATGATAAAAGAAACCAGAGAGGATGTATTTTTCAAGTGCAGACATTTATATCTCGGGAGGGAGACATCATCCCTTCTTGAACGTATTTTGCTGAAGCAAAGGCAAGCATTGGCCTGATGGAATTGCGCTTTTAGAACTTAAAAGGGAAAAGAGTCGCCTCTCTTGGCTGCTCGTAACATGTGAATAATCAGCCCAAAGTAAACAACATGTGGTCTTGTGTGGTCTTTTTGCTCTTCAGAAGAGGCTGGTATTTCACTCAAATCTAGGAAGCGACAGGAAGTGGGGAATTCTGCACAGATACAGGAGAACCTGAGCTTTCCTAACAAGCTCTGCAAATGCAGCGTGTTTGGGGAAAAAATATTGCTGTTCCAGATGGGAAATACAAAAAGCATACATCTAGACACATAGGATGAATTAATACTCCTTTGAGTCACGTAACTAAAGAATATTTATGTAGCCACATTCACTAAATTTCCCGACTCTTTCATAAGCTTTTGAATGTCCGCGCGTCAATGGAGTACTCATCAACGCTTAAACTGAAGTGTTAACGGAGTTCCTACAAGCAACAGAACTGCCGCATTATTTGTAAATACAGCTTGTCATGCGCGGTGGTCGCCCACATAAATCACCCACTTGGGAAAGAGCAACAGCACTCTGGCAGACGGAAGGACTGCGCGCAGTGGGGTCTCCACTCCCCTTGCTGCTGCACTGCGGGCAAGGATCATGCAGAACTTTGGGCTTTTGACACACTGCTGCCCGTTCTCAAATGAAATGGGGGGTGGAAAGTTTTCTGTTTTTCTTAACTGTCACTGGGGATACACACAAACCACCTACTCGGTGCGTTTCCCAACTGCCTGCTCCCTTTCCCTGCCTCACAACTTTTCCGCACGACCCATTCCTGTCCCCATTTCTCTGACTCTTCCTCCGCGTGGTCTTGACCTCCACCACATCAAGCCGTCCAGTCCAGCTCAGCCCAAACCTAGGAGAGGTTTGCTTCCCCCACAGAATTTTGCCATCTCCCTCTGCCCCATGAGCTTAACTCCACGGTCGGTCTATTGCACAGGCAAGACGACACAGGCTGCTCTTATATCAAGTCCTTCGACTGTGAACTAAAAATGCGAAGTGGAAGATCTTGCTTCAAAAGCTGGGACTCCTGCAGCCCTTACCTACATCCCAGGGTTTACCTCCTCCAGATGTAACTCTCCCACCACCTTCTCCATCCATGACTCGCCGCCCTCCTTTGATTTCTCCCATGTCAACTCATTTTCACTACCAATGTCTTTCACAAACCAGGTTGCCAACAAACTCCTCTGAAACCACATGCTTGGCTATAGGGGTAGGGAGAGAAGGGAGACAGGAAAGAGATTTAAAGGAAAGCCTAAATAAAGGACAATCAAAAATACCCACAGGCACATGCTCCTCAGCACCACATATCCACATTACTTGTCCATGTCCTCTATAGCTTTTCTCCAACGTTTCTGTTTATAAACATACATACCATGTCCCATCAAACACATCGCTGTGTTTTTGCTGGGGCAGGACCGTGCCTTTAGCCAGATACCTCGCATTTTTCTGGACCCTGAAATAGCGCTCACACCCCTTATGTTTGTGAATCACGCTCAGCTGGGACAGCTCTGCAAAGCTCCCAGTGGTTTCTCAACATCTCCCTCCAAGAAAAAGCTGCCAGAAATGGTTCCTCCCTTCTCCCAAAAGATAAACTCTCTTTTCCACATCTCCCAGGGGCTGCGGCTCAGCCCCTTACCCCCCGCCGCCACCAGCGCTGGGGTTGGTGCAAGGAGCATTCCAGGAATGCTTCCAGCCAGCATGCCTGTGCTTCTAACTCTCCTCCTTCTCCTAAACATTCAGCCGTGGTTTAGCCAGACTTTTTTTTTAAACAGTTGCTCATTCTCAAGCAGAGATGGGTGCATCTCTTCTGGAAGGTTCCCTGCCCAAGTCCTCGTTGCCTGGTATATCTTACTTGGATTAGAGCCCAGACCTAGAAAATGATAATCCAAAAAAAAAAAAATTGTGCTTGTAAATAACAGATTAAAATGAAAAATTTCATGTGGATTTAATTGCTGTGGATATAATAGTCTCAGCATCAGGATTAGCTAGCAGCAGAAGCAAAAAAAAACAAACAAACACCCCAAAAAACAGTTATCTGGGATTAAGGAGTCTTGCAGATTAAGCTTTATGATTTGCTGCTGAATCAACTAACACGTCTGAAATACGTCATTATTTTTTCCTAAAACCAAGAACTAATGAGATAAAACAAAACAAATTTGCATCAATATTTTTGGTCTATAACAAAGTCTTTTTTAAAATATCAAACTGACTCTCTGAAGACAACAGCAGAAGATACCTGAAGAGTGGGCAACACAAAATCATCATTAAACTGAGTGATGAGCTATGCTAGGCTACAAGTTCGAGGCAGCAAGGGCAGTAGAATGTTGGCCTCATCTCCTGTGTGACGCAGGAGTGAATAAAACAAAAAATAATCTCTTCCAGTTACGAGAAGGACAGAAAGCAGCTGCAAAAATCATTCAGGACAGGGCACAGATCAGAAACCCCTGAGTATGCCACACTGCTTTTTTTTGAATTACAGTTTCTAGAAATTCTCAGGGGTCAGACTTTTGTTGTTGCTGTCTGTTGAGCCTGAACACGCTACTGAATGAGGAGCTCAGCTGCTAGATAAGCAGCAGTGCAATGGTCGGTGCGGAGGCGGATTACCCTTGGTGCTGGCAGGGCTCTGCACTGGCTCCTGCAGCTTGCTCTGGAGGCAGAGCTGGACTCACAGACCTTACTGGACCCTGAAGGCTCCCAGTAGGAAGCTCACAGCTCTGTGCTCTCTTGCAGACTCCCACTAAGCTGGATTTCAAGGGAAGCAAGTCTCTGTTCTATTAGCCTGTGAACAGCTCATTTCTGCTAGACACAGCAAATCCTCACAGGGGTCCTTTCCCACTGAGGTGGCTGGGTCGGTTTGTTTTAAGGTGAATCATATTCTACCCTTTGGGCTTAATCCTTAGGTCCTTTCCTAGATAAGATTCCCACTTGTAAGTCACCAGCCTCATAACCTCATACCCCATTGACATCAATAGCGATGAGGGCTGCTCACCTCTCCATGGTGCCCCAAAACACCACATTTGTGTTACTACAAATCTGTCCCCTTTGCAGATGTCACCATAGCACCTTCAGGTCTCATGGTTTAATGTTTGCTGGTCTCTGGTGCAACCCTGCCATCACCTCCCCCTCAAAAACAACTCCTCTGCACCCACCCTTGGGTACCCAGCAAACCACAGCAGCCTTCGACACCTCACACAGAGGAAAGCTGTGAAAGGTCCTGTCTCAGTGTTGGAAAGCTCAGAGGGGGGGAAGCCCAGGACATTGCCAAAATACTGATTTGCCTTTTTAGGTTTTTTGGTGTTTGTTTTTTGGTTTTTTTCTCCCTTCCCCCTCATGACTGGTTTCAGAATTCCTTTCAAAAAGGAATAAAAGACACAGACATTGATTAAGGTACCCAGTTCTCCGACACTTCAGATAGATTGCCCAGCTCCTTTCTGTAATTTATTTCAGGAAAGCAGCCAATTTGCTAAATTACAGATTTTAGAAGTGTTATGAGTAAAGCGAGCCTAAGCTTTGCCCCCTAATTTATTAGCAGTTTAATTTCTTTTCTCTTCCTCAACCCTTCATTTCAGAACCCATCAAGTTTCAACTCAGTGGGTTCATTATCACACGGAAAAACCCACACACTAGACTAGTGCTGCAGACTGCACCAGTGCCCTTAAAAATAACAACTACAGCAGGAGCGAGCTGCCACATTGCTAACGCCGGCCAGCTCGGGTGCCTGTCACCCTGTGTTGCTGTGGCTACAAGCGATGCTCAGAAACCAATGCTGCCCTGGAGATGAGATTGCCATGGCACCGAGGCGGGCGGGAGGCCACTTTAGGCAGGTAACACACCCCGAACACTGGATGTCTTAATTAATGAGGGAATATAACACAGCCACTTAGAGGCAGGTACTACAGAGCTTAGTAGCGTTCCTGTCAAGTTAAACTTAGGGGAGGTTTTAAGCTAGCTTCAAAAACAAAGGGCAAAAATGCAAGATCGTGTTAAAAAACAAATTACAGACAAAACATATTGGATTTATATTGTTATAACAATAGAGTGGAAACAATTAATATGCACTAGACATAAGTAAAAACCAAGCGAGGATCCCCGACATCTCTATTAACTATATATTACTGCCTTTCTAAAGACAAAGGGTAAAGGCTTCCCAGGAGTTAATTACAGTGCAGGAGAAACCAAGCAAGAAGCAGACTGCTCTGTACCAGGATTTTTAACACTGGAAACTTGTCCACGGCTAGGGGTGCGCAGGGCTCAGCCTGTGTGGTCCACAAGCACCCTTCAGCAGGAGCCATGTTATCAGCTCCCCTGTTTTACCGGGTGGTGCTGAGATCCTGCTATTCAGTTGTTGCCAAGACACCATTCACACTTCTGATTCCCCATTAGCATCAACTAATAATCTTCTGCTGGCTGGTTTTCAAAGAGCTCCAGAAGGATTCAAGGCTGCTACAAGAAAAGAACAAGGCAAGAGAGAAAAGCTGCTTGTTCTTGCAGTTAAAAGAAGCATACCCCGTGGCTTTTGCATGCCTCAGATAACCAGAAAACCAGAAAATAAAAGCCCACGTCTGTTACTTCCTTAAGTTTAGTCATTTGGGGATCTGAGTTGTGATTTTTGAATAGCAACTTGCTTGGAGTTAGCAAGACCAATAAAACTTTAAAAAAAGCAGATATGACCACAAGATACAATAAACATCCAACTGCCCAACTTCTACTATAGCAACAGGACTACCCTTACCCTCAGGTAGGTATTTGTGTCAGATCTTATTTCAGCTTAAATTGACATCAGCCTTCAAAACAGTTTAAAAAAAATTCTTACATCTAAGAAAACAATATTGCAGACCAATGATAGAGCTATGAGAATCCCAAGTCAATACATTTTGTTCTGGGGTTGATGTGAAGATACATGGGCTTGAGAAGTGGAGATTTCTGATTTTCACCCTTTACTCTGCCCTTGGGCAAGTCCCTTGCTCCAGGATTGTGAGGCAGAGGGTTACCAGGTCACTGCTCAGAGGGAGATGGCCTCCAGGGCGGTCAGGAGCTCCTCCCTGAGCAGGAAAACTACAAAGAATGGACTGAAAATAGAGAAAGATACTTTACTTTGTTTTGCTATTGTGAAGACACCGAAAATATTTCCAAAATAAATAAAGCAGGACTGGGGAGAGGATTCTTTACAATGCTTGTAGGTGTTGCTTTTTCTAGATCCAAAATACCAGGGAATCGGGTCAGAACCACAGGTTTTTGCTCTCATCTGAGCTTCTCAAATTCACAGCATAATGAACATCACTGCTGCTCACCAAGTCATCTGTTGCATGCAAGTGTGACTGTAACAGTCATTAACAAACCTCACTGTATTAGTCCTGTAAGGTTTGTTTCTTTTTCTAATGGTTGAGAAGAAAAAACTGAGTCAGCCCTGGCACAAAAATCTACTCTTCAAACATGAGGGAATGGGAGAGTCGCTCCCCTGGCTGCTCTCCCACACAGACCCACCTAAGTGGGACCTTCCAGATCTGGACGAGGAGATCCATGTTGATCATGCCTGAGCTTCCCCGTCCTTCCAGCAGGCTCACAGCACTAGGACAGCCCCACCACCTGCTTCTGCCAGCCATGGAGAGAGAATCCCACTCTGCAGGTGGAAGTCTCTCCCTTGACACGTTCTGCTCACTTTGACGGCAATTCTTAAAGCAGATTTTTCTAGAAGCAATTAAGTTTTTGTCTGCGTAGTTAGCATCCTTTCTTGCTCAGCTGAGTCTCCCTGAGAGACTCCGAATCATCCAGAACTTGTCAAGATATTTTATTTTTTTTGGATGCTGATGCACATTTAGTATTTAGATGCATTCCTCCAGTCTCAAGAGCATACTTTTTAGGATTGCAGGAAGATGGCTGGTTTGAAGGGGTTAGGCACTTGGGAGTGTTTTTCATGCCTGGGGAGCAAGCAGCTCGCCATTCTTGCCCACCCCTTCCCTTCCCCACCGCGGTTATGATTCATCCTCCCACATGGATTCTCCCAGACTCTCAAGCATCGCTGGTTAAAAATAACTCCCTGTCCTGGTTTCAGCTGGGGCAGAGTTAACTTTCTTCATAGCAGCTAGTATGAGGCTGTGTTTGGGTTTGTGCTGAGAAGGCGGCTGATCACATACTAATGTTTGTAGTTGCTGCCAGGACAGTCAAGGACTTTTCAGCTTCTCTGCTGTGCCAGTGTCTGCAGGGGCAGGAGAAGCTGGGAGGGAGCACAGCCCCAGTTACTAGGGCTGACCAGGATTCGACCTTAGATTTAGGATGGAGACCCAGACCAGCCAATGGTCTATTCTGTATCATGCCCGTCATGCCCAGTATATAGATGGGGAGCTGTCTGGAAGTGCTCTCTTTCTGGGTCATCTTCTCTCTTTAGGACACTCAGGCTCTTTTCCAGGATTGTGGTTTCAGGACTCTCCCCGCTCTGGGATCATGAACCAAGAACAGATTGAGCCTTGGTCATCGGGTGATGGGCAGTGTCACTGCGTGTCTCTCATTCATATATTTGTATATATTACTATTATTGTTATCATTATTATTATTATAATTATTTTCAATATTATTGTAGTTTAGTTATTAAATTCTTCTTGTCTCAACCCTTGAGTCTCTTTTCCCTTTGCCCCTTTAATTCTCTCCCCCATCCCCAAGAGGGAGGAGGGTGAGCGAGTAGCAGTGTGCTGTTTGCTGCTAGCTGAGTGGATTCAAACCACAGCACTCCCACAACCCAGTTTATACAACCCCACTCCTAAACAGAGCGTGTGTGTTGATGTATTAATAAATAGATAATTTGCAAAAATCCTACCTCAGTGTAACACTAGCAAATGTGAAGGTGAAGGGTATGTGATAGGAAACCTGGAGGTACGGCCAGATGCAAGGAAGAAAATATGAGCATGGAAGAGAAACAACCAAACACTTTTAAAAATAAGTCTTAATTGAACAAAAGTTGAAAGAAGCTGGGGAGCACACTGTGGTCTCAGTCCAAGGTGGGAAAGGAAACGTGAAATGGTGCCAGCCTGGGATCTCAAAGAGACTTTCTAAGGCTTTGCTGCACAGAATCGGCACAGGAATCTGCAAATCACCGTGGGCTAGAAATTTCTATCACAATAAAGCTGCTCTGAGTACTACTGGAGCTTTAATGTAAAAGTAAATAAACAGACAGATGGAAATAATTATAATCGGAATGCTTCAAATTCTTGGAGGGCAGTTTTCTATTATCCCAGATGGGCCTGGGCCCTAAAAACCCATCCAAACACCTAAAGCCACAAAAGGGGAAAAAATTCACACGTGGCACGAGCAGGTGGGAGGCCCCTGGGCTCTTGAACACCAGCATGGCCTGGCCCACAGCTGATTTCAGCAGCAAAGCCCACCGAGCACGTGGACAGGGCACCTGCAGTGGCACCACACTGTGACCCCCAGCACCCCCCCCACAGCAGGGCCCAGCCCCGGGAGCAGGAGGTTTGTCCCTGCCTGGGGCTGAGCCCAACTCGGGCACCAGCTCTGGCAAGAGCTGCTGGTCGGGGGCATCCCAGCGCTGCCCCTCTCCTGCCCCCGTCATCCCTGCAGCAGCACTGAGAAGTTACTCCACCTACCTCTCCTTCAGCAGCATCAAATAGGGAATTCTTACTTTAAAAAAATGAAATAAACAGCTAGGTAAATAAATAAATAAATAAGCAACTTCTATTCCTTCCCATTTGCAAGGAAAAAACCCTGTGTTGCAGATTTCTCACCCAAACCAGTTACTTCCAGAGCGCCCATCGCTGCTGCTACTGTCACTAACGACACCAGTTCCAAAAGTCACCCGAGACATGAGCACTTTTTTGTGGCATTTCCACAAAGCTGCAGATACTGTCAGGTGGCGAACAATTCCAAAATACAGAGAGAACCGGACATGTGTCTGATGGCTGAGGGCTCGCTGGTGATCAGTATGGGGGTGGTTGGGTTTTTTTCATGACAAACAAAAACCCGTGAGCAGCATCACATGGCCACAGCTATCCTGCTGCAGCTCTTCCATCACCACCAACCTAGCTTGTGCCACCAGCCCTGCAGCTTCCCATGCCCAAAGCTTTGAGGAGCACGATGGCCATGAGCCCCCAGGAAGCTCAGCCCAGGCCCAGACGGGGTCCAAGGGAGCATCACGCCTCATTTGCAATCAATTATATCTATTATATCTACACCTATTCTTGAAACTCTGCCTTTTTTTCCCCTACTGTTACGTGGCTCTTATGCAACCTTGGCAAGAAGGGGGAGGAAAGAGGATGCGATGCTGAGCAGGGCAGATTGCTCACTGTCATTCTCACTTCTGGTAATTTCATCACGCAGCTGTAGCTGGAACAGACCACGTCGTGAATTGAAACAAAATGAAGCAAAACCATTTCATTTCCAAGCAGCCTGGCAGTAATACCCAGGAAACTGATGAGACATCGAATTCTTAACAAGTTTTAGCAACTAGTTTCCTTACAGTTTGTTAAACATTCACAAGCTACCTTCCAACTACACTAAATAATGGCAACTATGCTTTCCAAGTTATTCTTAAGTCTTATGAATTATACACTTAAGCTTTAAAAACAACTATACATACATATGGTACCAGGAAAGGTATCAAAACCAGTGAGTTTGCACTAAGATCTCTGATGCAAATCTTATTTAGAAAAAACTGAACTGCATCTGATCAGCATCGTAAAGGTAAATCTCTAAATCAAAGTCTATCTTAATTAGGTAAGCATCTAGAAGTTTCTACCAGGTTAGGACACAGTGAATTTTTGGGAATTTGATATATTAGACACTCTCTTTTGCTATTAGTATTTTCACATTTCAGATGTTACTTTCTCCTCCACCCCCTCTAGGAGCCTGAAGCAGCAGAAGCTCTATGGAAATACAAGGATTTATGTGAAGATTTTGCCCTTTCAGAGGGATGAAGAACACTATCGACCAGGCCTGCTGCCAAACATTGACTGTGATTGTGTGTCAATGGCAAGCCACGTGAACTTTTCCATTAAAGCCATTTATATTCATAACATTGTGTCTCAATTATCTGAAAATAATTACAAAAAAAACCCCAACCTTGCCACCAATAGAAAGCATTACAGTTTTAGAGAAAAAAAACCTAAACACACACTTATAATAAAGTGGGAAAGGGCATATCAGAACACACGGACATCCAGGGGTTAGAGATTAAAATGCAGCATGTGGCTTTTTTCCTGTTGTTGCACTTGGAAGTGCTGAATAACCCTGCAGTTTGAAATAGAGCATCTTTTTGATGGTAATTGCACAGAATATCTCACTACAGACAGCTGTGCCACTCTTTCAGGCAGGTGTGTTTACAGCAAATGTCACCTACCTGCCCCACCAGGGCAACGGCGTTTGCTTTCCTGCAGTCAGGTTGCCCAGGGACCAGGCAGCACTTTGGGGATGCGCGTCCAGGAGCACACACAGACACAAGCCGTCCAACACCCAGCAGTCTGCACAGGCTGCAAGGTCTTCACGTTGTGTAGACAGGCAGTGAGAGATGAGCAGCAGTTTCCACATGAAGCAGGGATGGAATGGGGAAATGCTCAGTTCAAACCAAAATATAATGACATTTGGGATTCAAATCTTACACTTGCTGAAAGTTACAGGTGTCTGTTTTAATACTTAGTAGCTTCGGCAGAGAAAACATTTACAAATGCATTATCCACATGCAAAAGCTCTCTCTCCTGGCAACATTCAGTCTAACTTTTCCAATTTTCACTGGCACCTCAGAAGGCAGGTGAAAGCTACTCAACCCTTTCCTCCCCAACAAGAAGTTCTGCTGCTGAGTCCCCAGCACAGAGAAAAGGTGCATTCACCACCGGGTCCTTGAGCTTTCCGAGTGCAGACAAGCCCACTTTATTCATACGATTCCTAGTGGGGAAAAAAGCAGCAATTTTCCACACCACTCGCCCTTCAGCTGCTCTCACCTTTAAGAAGGGTAGGGGAGGCTGCCTGCCTCCTGGGCACAGCTGGCTGGGGGGCACACGCCGGGGGGCACACACACACAGCTGGCTGGGGCACACACACATGCACAGCTGGCCGGGGCACACAGCTGCAGCCCTGCTTAGCAAACCGCGAGCCGTGGCAAAACCACTGCAGTGTGATGCATGCAAGAACAGGTACAGCACAGGCGCTGTTCTTGGTTTAAATGCTACTGCCAAAAAAGAAATTGTATATACAGAGAAGTACAAAAAGATTTTTTTTTAAATATTATTCCTAAGTATTAAAAGAAAATTTTATTTCTCTTACAAATCACTCACTTTGTCAAGCATGTGGGTACTCCCTTTCCCTGCTGTGCCGTCTCCCCCAGATTTTTCTGCTGCAGACAACAACAACAATTCAGGGCTTGAGTTCTTGTGGGGGGTTTTTTTTAGCCATAATGTTATTTTATCTATGATTTTAGACTGTATATGCCTCTAATGGTTTCCTTAACATAATATTTACTGAAAACTATGTCTTCTAAAATGGTCACATGTTTATTCTTTTCTGAAATTAGTTGCTATAATAAATTACCTACTGTAATTGCTTAGAACTGTTTACTGCTCTTTATTTTACTAAAGAGCCCCCTAAAGGCAGTTGTGGATGCTCAAAAGAGAGAAAAAAAAATCAATTAAAGTGTGTCATATTATCCTAAACAAAATTGAAATTAAAAGCTTTCAGACTAAAAATTAGCATTTTTGAAGGAAAGAAAACAACTGCTTTGAATATAACTGAAAATTAGGAGGAAGCTGGAGACTTCTCACGGCTGATTAAAGGATCAAAAATAAAGATCAGCTATTCAGCAGGAAAGGCTTGTCATTTAGCCAGCACTATGACCCTTGGCATCTGGAGAATTTGTAAATAAAGACCAAAAAAAGGAAGAAAGAGAGGCACCTGTTAAGCTGAGATACCTCCAGGTTGGATGGTCACCAGCAACGGTTTGTGAGCTTGTAATCAAAACCTTAAAGGTAAGTGGTCAGGATCTCTGAAGTCCAACTGCAAGCACCTAACATCTCCCTGTGAACCTTCAGCCCACAAACTTGAGGAAAATTTAACACCAAATGCAAGTACTAGCACACCTGGACAGTAAAGAATGGCAGCAGCTGACAGCTTTACACGAGGTATTACCACAGCTGGTGCTCTTAAAAAAGGGCAAGTGGCAGGTCATACACAAAGAAAATAGAGAGAATGGGATGGTAGTGGAAAACCAGGCTGATCAGATAACTAGGGTTCCTGCATTCTTCTTGAAACCACGACATTTATTTTGAGTACTTGACAAAATTTGCAACTATAGTTTCAAAGACACAAGTTAGCTAAATTCCCACTATATCAAAGTCATCATATTTCACTCCTGAACTGTCAGGGAATTGCACATCAGGGTGATTACTACCCAGTCCAAACATACCACTACCACCAATATCAGTATACATTATATAATAACATCATGTCAGCACCATCTGTGCAACACAAATGGCCAAGCAGTCACCCAAAATATTCACCACCTGCAAAGCACCAGGCTATTAAAACAGAAAACTGTCAGACACCAAACATCAGCAATACAGGGATGAAACCTTTTGCAAAAGGTTACTGGGAACACAAGGCAGGGAGCAAAGCCAAAGGCCATGGCCTCCATCAAACCCATCTCCCTGGCAATGCAACGTTTGGACCTATCAAAACCCACCCCCCTTCCTAAACAGCCACGTATGCAGATCTCATGGGTTAACATGAATGACAAGTCACTAATTTACAACCATAAATTATCTAGGCTCAGATAGCTAAAAATGAAATGCCACTTAAGAAAATAGACATATGGGACCAGATTTGTGAAATTAATTTTATTTTTGAAACAAGATATCCAATTACAAATAAATAATTCATACAATATAACTCAGTTAGGATATACAATGGTCAGGCAGTTCATAGTAACAACCAAGATCACACTGAAAATGAGTTTACATTAAATAACCAATTACAACAATATACAACTGGTCATTCAATTAACTTTTCAGCCTGGTCCAAGGTGTATGTAAGTTGAAGATTGCTCCTCTTGTCAGTAAAGAAAGAGATGTACACAATTTTATACCAAGTCCAAAGTAGTTAATACACCACATTAATAAAAATTCAAAATGCTGCATTGCATCACCTAAATGTAGTTTTAGTACAGAATAAAAGCTTGTGAATTTTAGCAGGATAAAGGTTATTGCAAAGGAGTCTTATGTCCTATAGCAATTTCTGCACAAACTTACAAGCTTTAGAGGACATTTTTAACGTATATTTTCAACTCCATACCCTTCTCTGCATCCTACCAATAAAACCAGTAGGATGTAGGTATGCATTATGTTCTTAGTTTCAGTTGCACATTGTTTTTCACTTTAATTTCAGCAAAATATTGTACTGCTATAATACAATTTCCCATTGAGGTATGGTCTTGCTTGTGTGTAAACTGCAGTAGCAGCAGCATTGGTAAACCTGCAAGGTCTTTTCTGACATGTAATTTTTTAATTTCCTAACCAGGAACATTATTCTCTGCAAAGAACAACATCTAAACTGAATTTAGCCTAAAGTCCTGAAATATTTTTAAATAACTGCAGAAATTTAAAGGAGATTCACAGCATCCTTGGAAGTTCTTGGTCATTTTTTATAATGAAATATGTAAATTTTCACAACAGAATAAGTAGTATTTCCAACGATTCAGATTCCTGGGAAGTTTATATTTACAAAAGCTTTGTAAAAAATCCCCCTCTTTTGGGGGCCCCTCAGGTGAGGTATATACCCCTTGTTCTTAGTTTGATCTCAGAAAGACTGTGTAAAAGTCACAGTTCTTTCCATTACAAAATTCCCCCTGTGACAGAGACCGGTACTTCCAACCACACACTTTTTCTAATTCACTTTACAGCTGTCCGCAGCCTCTAGGATATGTGCAGTACATTCCAGCAGGTACTTTTGTTCTTCTTGTTACACTGGGCATGGGAAGACACAGGGCAGGGGGGAAGGACCAGACTCCCCCAAAGTTGCCGTTCTGCTCAGCAATGGAAGAGCTCAGGGTGAGAACATGGCAGCAGCCAAAAGCATCCGACAGGCATAGCAGCCCACAGGAGCAAGGAAGCCCCACATCTGAACAGCAACAGGGACCAACTGTCCCATCACAACCACAGGTTATTACTTCTGAGAAGCAAGGGCACCCACAGGACAGGTAGCCTCAACAGGACGTGGAAGTTCTCAGAATCTACCAGCATTAAAGTCTGTCTTTTCTTATAGATCGAAAGAAAAGCCATACTCATCACATATATTTTAAGCCCATACAAATATTTTACAAGTCTTTCTATCTTCAACGCTGAGGCTAAAATTAATGAACTGCTTTATTTTCACATTCTGTAGAAGAGATAAACATCCACAAAGAATCTGATGTCTAAAGAAGGAGGAACTATAAATACCAACATCCATTTTAAACATTAAAAAACTGAACCGTAAAATCAAATGCAAAGGCTGCAACCCAACCTTGAGAGTGGATTATAAGACAAATTAAAACCACTGTTTCCAAACAATTTTATAAGTTTCATTTATGCAATTTATCCAAAAGTGGATTTAAATCCTTTGCAGAATAAAATCCTAATTTTGGATTCCTTCTGAATTAACCAAAGGCAGATTTGTTTTCTTAAATCTGCTGCACAATGCACCAAGTGATATCCATAGTACTTCAGCAATTTATTAATTTTCAGTAAAAATCACCAAAAAAATATTTGAACAATTGGAACACTCCTGTGCTGAGTGCGATCTATTTAAGAGCCTGTTGATGGAGCACAGATACATAGTTAAGTATTATTAACATCTAACACACAGTGTGACACTTCCCTATAGACCTGGCAATTCCCACATTCTGATTCCTCAGCTGTTTTCCAGCATTAGTCCTGTCTCTTATCTATTTGCCAGGTTTTTTGTATGATCTATCTATCTGAAGGCATGAAATCACATAAATGCAGTTATGATTTATCTTTGTTGCTTCTATTTCCATTTGACTAGTTACACCAAATATCACCAAACGGTAACAGTTTTCCACAGACAGCAGCAGGGGAAATCCATGAACAGTGGGAGAGACGGTAATGGAACAAAATGCAGCACAAGCCTTCTTGTCATTCCATCAAAACTAAAGTACAGCGAACCTACCCCACAAACTTTGACTCCTAGCAAAGTGCTTTCTATAATCAACGGAAAGAGTTAATTTAAATAATATAAAAATTCATTTTAAAAAATTCTGAAATATCAAAAATCTCCCAAAACTCCCACATCACAAACGTTAACAGCAAGAATTCCCCCCCTTAAACAAAGTTGCTGCTGTTCACAATTGCTGTGTGCCGCCATAGCAGGGTACTAAGAGAGCATCAAGACTTTGACTTTTAGTACTACCAGTAAATGATACATGAGAGAATAATCTCCAGGTTAAAGCTATTTTAATATTTGCTTCATCACAATGTTGACTGATGTATGCCTTTTCACACTGTCGTGTAACCCTGTTTAAAACATTCTTTCTAGAAATATTTTGAAAATAAAATTCACATCTGACAAAAATCTAAACCCTCTCACTGAAGATGAAAAGATGTCCCATAATTCTTCAAACAATATTCACATATGTATAGTTAAATAGAAATTGAGACTCCTTCCCAAAGTGAGAACTGGGTGTAACAAACCAAGTAACAAATAACTCCAGCGGACAAATACCTCAAATACTTGCTTTTAAAGCAAAAACTGCTAAGCAAAAAGAGCAGAAAATTAAAGGGAGATTTTTAATGGCACAAAGGGCAGCTAGGCACTGTGTGAGTTGAGAACATAACTGTCATTATGACTTTAAAAATCCCCCCAGTAAGATTTGGGTTGCAGCTAGGGCAGAACAGGGGTCTTGACAGACTTTCACAAACGATAGAGCAAACCCAGTGTGATGTCCAAACCTAATGAGAAAAGACAAAAAGTTGCTACAGTCCCTCTGCTAAAAGGACACTGTCAAACGTACAAAGTGTTATAGTTAAACCTAATGAGAAAAGACAATTAGCTCTACACAATTCAACTACTGGATGAAATGGTCATGAGCTATTTAAAAAAGGAGTTTCTGTACTTGAGAGATTATTCTTAGGTTTAACTTCTGATGTGTTAATAGCATCTTTTGTATTAAACAAGCTTTAACTAACACCTGGAAGAGTACCTGCCTTTATGCAGAGCTGTGCTATGACCAACTTTTCATTTTCAGATACAAATAGAAGTAACCATTAGGCACATATTGAAGGTGTATTACACAGTCTGGAATGTCAAACATTTTCTCCCTCAGATCTACACAGAAAAATACCACAGCAGCAAATAACCTGGTCCTCTGCTCAACAATGATCTTGTTACAAGCATTTTCAATGTACATAATGTCACAACATCAATACCTTCTTATCTTTAAATAATTAGGTAAAAAAAGGCCCCCAGTATAACCATTTCTTATATAGCCAAGTTCCCTCTATATACATCCAAATTTTAAAGATACAAATAAAACATTATACAGGATTTATAAATGTTTAAAAACTTGAGGCTTCAGAATCATGGTTTCCCAAAAAGAATCAGGAAAATCCACAGACTGACAAGGTAGCAGAGAAAACTGGGATAAAGGAGACAGACGCGAGTTTTCTGCCGTAACATTTTACTAAACTTGTCAGTCATCACGGTGACGTTATCAGAAAAAACAGTTTAAGCTGCAAATGAGGAATGGTGGTCTTGTGTGTTGATCTCAAGTGCTGACACAGGCAATTCAAGTATTTCCTATTTGATCCAAGCTCACTGTAGCAAAATGGCGCAGAAGAAGAATTATTTTACATTTTTTCCATACATCCGATCAATGTCCATTTGATAGTATGCTGTAAGCTCCTTGCGTTTTAGTTTGAACGCATCTGTCACTAGACCAGTCTCAGGGGTCCAAGGATCAGGGCTCAAACGGATTTTTACTGGTATTTCAAACTTCTCCAGATTAGCTGTAAAAATAAACATTTTAATACAAAACGTAAATATAATCATTTTCCTACAATTAACCACAAAAGGAGAAACCCTATGCTCACACAGAAAGCACACAGCACACACGAAGAGCTCTTCAAACCTCCCATGGTTAGCTCTGAAAACCCCAGTGTGATATCAAGTAGATCCATAGGATACACCAGTAATTATTCTCCAGTTCCCACAGAAATACAGAAATAAATCCCAGATTTTTGGGTATCTGTGCTGGTCCCTAATTTCAAGAGTCTCAGTGCATGGGGACTACATTCTCAAAAATACACACTGTTATATCAGTGTTATGAAAGTCATCTTTTGGAGATAAAAGTAATAAAATCCCTACTATTTATGCTGCAAAAATGTGGGGGTTTTTGTGTTTTTTCCCAATAGTAATAAATTGTTCAAGGAGAGTAAGTTCACACAGTAGCTGTTTCCCTCACTGAAACAGAACAGTGCTCTGCATGTTACATCTTTAGCACAACACACTATTCAATTTGAGCTTCTGCTCTAGCTTCAGACATAAGAAAAACAAATAACTCTAAAAAAACAAATTTAACATCCGTAATGACCATTAAATGGTCTGTGGTCATAACTGACAGCTATATGAAAAAAGCTCAGTGCTTAGTAATGGTCAAAAGCAAAACCAAGTCAGAAATTATTATGAAAGAACAAAATATCACTGCATCACTGTTTTAAATTCTGCACCAGAATAGCTAAACAGAATGCTACCAAATAGCATGAAAAAGATATAAGTAAGGGGGAAGTATAATAGTGAAAAAAATCACAACTGCCATTGTGGCTGCTCAGTGCCTCTCCCAATCCAAGAGCTCGGCAGAACCAAACTGAACTAGCAGCTGGCAGGCCTAAAACAAACGAGACGTTTCTTCATATGAATGTAGCTGAGCTGTGCAATTCCGCCACAAGATAGTACAGATACTGATACAGAATATTTACTTAACTTCAAAATGTAACTGGTAGAGGTAACAGAAGTCTACTGAAAATTATTAACTGTGAAGACAGTGCTTTCAGCCTAGGGAATCCCTCAGACCTAAGTCCCTGGAGGCTAGGAGAGCCCCTGTCACCACAGGCTCATTTCAACTATGCATGTGAGATTGTACGATACCCAGCACACGTATCATGGATCTACAGATATATAACTACACATATATATGTATATGGGGAACTGAACTGAGCTCGTTAAGTTTCCCTGGTTTTATATTCTTTCCTCAGCTGTTGGCCATGTTGAAAAAAAAAGTTACACAAACCAAAAGGACTGACAACTTGTATTTTGTTGCTGGGGTTTTTCGTATGAAAATTTCACATATATGTGAACATATATGTTCTATGAAATATACATGTTCAAGGAAATATTTTTAGGGGCTATGCTTATCTGTTTCACAGACATTATGGTCCACAAGGTTAATACTCTCTACCGGTACTCACCTGCCATGGCAGCCTCAGCTAGCACCTTCAGTACCTCTTTTTCCATCTCAGGACTGTTACAGATCTCTTCCCATGTTCCTTTAAATCCTTTCTTTCGAGCTAGATCTGCAAGCTCCTTTTGATTTGGCACAACAAATCCAATGACGTAAGAATGGAAACTGAGAAGTACAATAAGTACTTTAGTATGAATTTTGTAAAGTTAACAAATCTTCAAAAAAAACATTTAAAGTTCGGGGTTTTGCACTTCATACAGAGATATTGCTCTTAACAGTTGGCTTTTGTTCACCTGATAATCTTTCCAGAATACTACACAAATTACCTTTGCCTCCTTAAAAATAAGTAGAAAGAGAAGCCACTTACCTTACAGCAACCACATTGCTTCAAGATGTGCTGTCCATATGCATATTCCACTGTCTCATGCTCAAAGCTTTGGGGAAGCAGTACCCACATGAAGTCAATGAGCCCTGCCTCTCCTCACATTTTGCATCCTGATAAGAAGACTGGTGTGCGACTTCCCTACCTCAGTTTCCTCTTGTGATGGGTTTACCCTTGGCTGGGGGTCAAACCACACACCCACTCATGCAATTCCCCCCCCACCCAAGGATAGGGGAGAGAGTTAAGGGGTAAAGGGAAAAAAGGACTTGTGGGTTGAGATAAGGAAAATTTAATAACTAAACTGCAATAATATTGAAAATAATACTGTATACAAATATACAAATGAGTGATACACAGTGATACTGCGCCCCCCCCCAATGACCAACGCTCAGCCTGTTCCCGACTAACGACCCCAGAGCAGGGAGAGTCCCAAAAAAACACACTCACAGAACGGAGGTAACAGTCCAAGTGTCTCAGACAGAGAGCTGACCAGGGTGGGGGGGGAAGGCCTTGGGAGAGCGACCACCTGGAGTGAGATGACCCGGAGCAAAAGAAATCCGGAACCAAAAGGCACAATCTTCCAGAGGGTCCTCACCTATATACTGGGCATGACATGTATGTTATGGAATAGATTATTGGCTACTCTGGGTCTCAATCCTGAACCTAAGATCAAATCCTGGGCTAGTAACTGGGGCTGTGCTCCCTCCCAGCTTCTCTGGTCTGCATCTTTTCAACTCTTTCACCAGACAGATCATTAATGCAAAATACAGAACCTTAACCCTGGTACAGAGATTACATAAAGCTTATCCTTTAAGGTCTTTAAGACAATTTTAAAACACTAACTCCAAATACCCTTTTTGGTTACTGCACATTGCAATTTTCTCCTTGCTACTGGTATGAACTACAATGGGCATCTGACAGCAGCGTGACGACGGCATGAAAGTCTATTATAAACATAGGCTTCCCTGGCCTCATCTGCTGACGAGCTTTGCCTGTTGGCTGACTCAATATCGTTCTCAGTTTCCCTTACTAAGAATGTACTTACAGAAAGACCTCAGGTTAGCTTCAGTATCACTTACTGCTTGCATCTCACCTTCTGCCTTTGCCTCTCTGATTTCTCCTCCCCCCACACTTGTGCTATACTCTGTACTAAACCCTTGTAACTTTGTCTAGGGTCTATTCTGTACTGTGTATGTAGTATGTATGAAGATATCCAGACCACAAAGGACTCTGGTGCTTTTATCCCTGGTTCCTGCAGTCTTTTGACATGCTTAAGGTCATGTCCAACAGTATCACCAGTGTCTCCAGGGATAAACAGCATACAGAAGTAATCAGTTGGCTAGGTAAGGCTCAAACTTTTATTTCATCTAAAATTCAGCCCCTTGAGTAGCAGCATACTTCTTCTGGACAAACGGGTTCATCCAATTGGGCTTTTTCCTGGAAAGAGAATCTTGGAGCTCACAGTTCCTGGAACGTGTAGCTTTTCTTTCTGTACCACTAGTCAAATCTTTGCTTGTTGCAGTTCAAATGCTAAAGTAGTTTTTTAGGATACTTCTCAAAACAAACTACATCTTCTCTCTGGAGCAGCAACTTCCCTCTCCACTACTGTTCCTTCTACAGATCTTTTGAATTTGCTAGCTTCTTCAGTCTCGGAGGTCACGACAGCAGGAAAAAAGAAACTTTCAGAATCTCCTTAGTTATCTCCTCCATGCTAAGAGGCTGCCCAAATGTCTCTCTTACACTAGACATCCTCATTCCCTTGCTGTGCTTGAGATCCTTCCTGAGCACAGCCCTCAGACTAAGAGATATCTACAGTGGCACTACATGTCGACAGCACCAGTTCTATTCTGTAAAACCTGATCCTTACCAGCTCTCCTTGAGCTTCCCAGTGAGAACTCTGGATTTTTTTTTTTTGCCATGTTTGCTCATTTCTCAGGTAACTGAACTACTCATTTTCCTGACGTGATGCTTGAGATTTCCTGAATGTACCTTGGATGGGGCAAGCACTGATAAAGTGGTAGGAGTCTCCTGTGAAGGAGCGCTAATCATGATTCCTTTCAGGAAACATTTTATTCCTTTTCTCACTGAGTATTTTGTCTGAAGTAGTCAATAAAGATAGCTTTTGAAGCAGTAATATCGTAAAAACACTTTTGATTCCCTGCTACCATGTTCAGAGAAGCTTTGCATCCCAAGATTTATGGTCAAATCACGGATTTAACCCACTTGTAAAAGTCTGACGTCCTTGTCCTTCTGCATACGGGAGATAAAACAGCTACACAGGAAGGACTCCTCTTGCATTTGAGATCACCCAAGCAAAGTATAAAGAGAGACAGGATACAAGAGAGGTCATAGGCACTGCTAACAAAGTCTCTGAGATCACACTGCAGAGGTGAGTATACCCACAATGGAATATGCATAAGGACAATCATTCAGAGAACCTGTATTACATGGCTACTTACGCCAAATTACACACACGAAGGTATTAAGAAGTAATACAGCAGCAGCAGAAAAAAACAACTGGAAAGTACTTGGGCTCTGTTTGTAAATTACCTTTAAAAACTGCTTAAGGGTTTTCCTACTTTTAAGGAATAGATATGATAGGGACTATCAGAGTGCCTGTTTAACAAGTGTATTTTAGTCTCCAAAATTATGCTGACCTGGCAAAATTAACACAGATTTGACATTACAATTCCAATTGGAACTATCACCATCCGTAGGAGCCTCTTTCTCCATAGACTACAGAGGGTGCCCAGAACGGGCAGGTAACCTCAGGCAGTCAAAGCATGCAAACATGAGACTTGCCCAACAGCTCAAAACCACAAATAAAGCCTAATATAGTGGAAGCTTTCTCAGAAGTGGCATGTCCAATGTGTGTTAGCCTACTGATCCAAAACTGTCAGAATCGAAGTTACAGCATGAATATCATTACTTAAGGCAAAAATACCACAGATAACCAGGTGAACAAGCCAAAAGTTAATTTTCTATTTATTACCACCGAGCAATTCTCCAATATGCTTGTCCTGGCTTACTTCAATCAAAGCTATCGAGTGAGGCTTTTTTGGCCATACTGTAAATCAGAATATTTCTGATGGTTCAGAAGCTCCAAAATAAACTTTCCAAACATCAAAATGACAACAGGAAACAAAGACCACCTGAAGCATATTCATACATGCAAGTCTATATTATATATGGATACGAAATTCTAAAAAGAGAAACTTAAGACATATTTGAGCCCTTATATGCCTAATTCATTTTGCCTATGGCTTCAGTAGGATAGAGAAAGAATACAGCAATAACAAAATATCAGCTGCCTCTTACCCGCTTGCATACACGCAAATATTATCTACCAGTGGAAGAGTCTTTAGAGCTGCTTCTACTTTGCCAAGAGAAACATATTCTCCTGCCTGGAGTTTTACAAGATCTTTTTTACGGTCTATTGAAGGAAAAAGGAATTAAAAATTAATTACAAAACACAAAACTTTATACATTTCAGAAAAGTATAAAATTAACGTCTATGTAAACACTGAAAGGTAAGCCGACGCATATCAGGTTTCCAGACTTTGCATTTTATCAATCTGTCCCTCACTTGAAGATAAGAAAAATTAAAATTCTGTATATTTTCTACCTTTATGACAGCACTAGCATGTGAATAGAAGACAACTAGGATTACACAAAGCCAGTGTCTGGCTGGAAGCCCACATTTTCTGCTGCTTGGTCCAGACACTTGAGGCAGGAGATGCACCATTTGGTGACCTTTGGTTATTTATTCCCACGTTAAATCCATACTTAAAGAGCAACTGTCCACTTGTTATTTGAAACACAACAATAAGAACCAAAGATTAAGCCCACATTACTTTAGTCTACTGTACGTAGCCCAAAGAAGGCAAAGGCGACTACAGGGCCTCACCCTCCTACCTGTGACAGCAGCCAGGACTGCCTCTCCTTTCCTATACACCTCATGCTGCCCTGTGCCACCAGGCAAGGTGGCTTTGTAGCTGCTGACCTGCTTGACCAGTGCAAGGCAGCTGCAATGGAACCTAAGATTTTTCTCCTATGATAAACCAAATAAGCTTAGTTTTCAGGATTAAAGAGCATACTGAATCACCCACTGACTTCAAGAGAAACACCCGGTAGTTTATAGGGCACCTATTTTTGTGCCTACAAGTATCAATGAATTATAAGCCTATCACAGGCTTACGTATAACACCTTTACCTTAGTATGTTTTTCCCCTAGTTCCTTTACGATGAAAGGACATTCTTACTATAAAGAATGGCAAGATTAGAAAAAAACCTTATTTAATACCTGAGCATATAGTACTAAAAAAGCCCTTTCACTTACAAAATTATAAAATCTAAGGCAGCTTATCTAGCTCAATTAGCCTACATTTAACTCTCTAATTACTGCCCAGTCTCACTAACAGAATGGAGTCAATGTTAACACTGTTTCAAAAGGAAGCAACTGTTTTAAAAATGAGCTTTTAAAACAGACAATCAAGTTTTACATTAACATATCAGAATTTTCCTGGGATACATGGTAGTGCTTTAGACTGCATGCCAAAAATTGCAGATTTTTTTGGGTTAACTACAGTATTTAGCAGCCCTGGAAAATGTGTGTGTGTGTATATATATATATGTATTTTTTTTTTTCCCCTTGAATGTATTAACTCACCAATAATTTTTAGACATCCATCTTCCTGAAACTCTCCAATGTCTCCAGTGTGGAGCCACCTCTGCCCATTCTCATCAACAGTGAAGTCTTTTCTGGTTCGTACTTCATTTTTGTAGTAGCCCAGTGTCACATTTTGCCCTCCAATAAGAATCTCACCTCTAGGATATGGTTTATCAGTGTTGTAATATCCACCTAAAATTACAGTTTTTATTAAGTTAACAAGAATTAAAATATATTCCAAAGCAAGAACTCCTATAATTTTTAGTTTTTAAATATAGAACTAAACACCTTAGCCAAAGTTGCCAGTTGTCTAAATAGTTCAGTAAGAGAAGAGGTGGTTCCAATTATTTTCAGCATATAAACAGCTATTTAACATGTGTGTTTGCAAACAGTGAAATTCACACACACGCAGAGGGCAAACGTCACCTCTGTGCAATCCTTCTGCCAGGACTAACATGATTTATCAGTTTCATATAGGCTCAAATTTTAAAAAGATAATTTCTGCCTCATATTTTAGGAAAGAAAACACACTATAGCATTTCACATTAGCCCAAAACATCCTTAAGTATTATGTATTTCTGCTCTACAGTACACAAAAGCCGACAGTGAAAGGACATCACCTAAACACATTTCAAACTTCATTGAATATATTTTATATAGCATCCATTAAAGTTCCATTCCACATGACAATTTTTTAATGATGTTAATAATGATGTTATGAAGACTATTTTAAAGCAATTTCTTAATGGCAACAAAAGGTATCATGCATGCACTTCAGCTGAAGTCTGCTGGATCCAGCACCTCTAAGATACAACATACAAGACCTGCATTCTGTCCTGCAAGAATACTAATCTAAATCAGAAAGAGGTACAATGCTGTACACAGTTACGCAATATGCATATGCAATTAAAGTGACTGGAATAAAAGAAATAGTATAACCAAAGGGAGCCATAATACAACCTAGTCTGGACACACATTGATAGCTTCTGTTTAGACAGTTGCAAGTTTAGAAACTGCTGAGGAACTTTTGTACCTGTTTTCTCCCCCAAGATTAAATTTTTATAGATAAAAGTAGCATTCAAAATTTAAAAAGCCAAGAAATAGTCTAATTACTACTATTGTACAAAGCCCAAGAGAAAAATAGCTATATAAAGTTCAAACTTGTACATAAAGTACAAACACCCTATAATTTAATTACATACAGAAATTCTCACCTTCTTCCCAGTTCATTAACTTGATTTCACAACAGACCAAAGGTGCTCCCACTCTCCCTGTCGTATAGTCCCAAACTAAATTTAAAAAAGAACATTTTTTCAGAAAAAAATATTAACAAAACTGATCAGAAAAATCTTTGTTATGATGCATCTTATTTAGTGAAAATTAACTATTTATTTCCGACCTTTAACTCATAGAACAGAACTTCCAAGAAAACCAATGCACCTATCAAGGTAATGCAGATTAAATCCTTATCCTGCAAAGAGAATAGACAGCTGTATTTACAGATACCTCCAGTCCTATAACACAGCATTGACAGTAAGCTGCCCACGTGGATGACGCTTCAGAAGTGGCACAACAACTTTAAATAGTGTTTGCTGGACTCTGAAATAAGTAGCAATATTTCATAACAATTCAGAGATTCTATATTTTGATTCACTTTCCTGAAGTCTCATCCCGAACATTTTTGCACCTGGGCACCTTCCCCAAAGAGCATCACTGCAGACTACAGCACTCGTATTGCAGTTCTACTTCCCCCTCAAGCTACTGAAGAAACCATTTCCAAAGAGCTCTTGGAATAAAAACCACATCATAGCAGTTTGCAGATCACCAAGAAACATAATACATGTTCTACAATCCAGCAAAATCTAGCAATGAACCTTAGATACCCCTCATACGATTCCTAGGTAGATCACACCATTGCAAAAAAATAGCAGCTCTGACTGTTTCTGCCACCACTGAGTATGAGTGAAATATTAGGACTAAAAGGCAACTGAAACCATGAAGTTCTGTTCTATGAAATTAAGATCTGGTCCAGGCTTTTGCATTCTCTTTTTATTTTCCTGACATCTCAATACACTCACTAAAATTAGAAGTAATTTATTCAGTTCAAATGGCAAGTGCAATAATGCCAATATCCCTTTCACACTATTACAGGTTTCTTTGTCACAAATGAGACCATTCGTTTATTTGTAGGTCACGAGCTTTAGCACAGTGTGTCATAAGTAGTACTCCTACTGTTTTACACATTTATGATTACAAGTAATTCCCAGGATTCCCCCATTATATTTGGTGGCATACACCAAGGGAATAGACTGTCCAAGACGATACAGGCAGCCCGCCCAGCACAGATCACAGCACTCTGCAGGATGCACCAACACCAACCTTCCATGATTGTTCCAGCTCCAGCTGATTCTGTTAGTCCATATCCCTGTCCTACAGGGCAACAGAAACAAATGTTCATAAACCGCTGAGTTGCTGCAGAGAGTGGAGCTCCTCCACAAAGCAGGATGCGAATTTTTCCACCTAGCAGCATTCGTACTTTCCGGAAAATAAGGCTAAAATGCAAGGATAAAAGTATGTATTTGAAGCTTAAAAACAAAGCAAGAGAGTACCTAATTTTGTATCCAAACTGAAAGTTTCCTCTATCTTCAAGTAAATTTTTATGGCATTCAAGGAAAACCTTGAAAGAAAAAATTTAAGTTTTCAAAACAAACACACATTTTTAAGCTTGTTTCCACATTCTAATTTGAAGATGGGTTAAATGTTTTGAGAGCAGAGATAGAGTAAGACAGTAAAGTTCTGTTATTTTCTCCTCAAAAATAATTTAAATAAGCTGTATAAATTTCCAATTATGTTACCCTTTGGTCTCACTAAAGTTGAGAGTTCGACTCAGTGATCCATATGAGTTCCTTCCAACTGCAGATATTTTATGATTCACTTCCATCAAAATGTAAGGTCAGTACACAGTTATCTATAGGAACAGACTTCCCATCTTACCCAAGAATTGTATAAATCCACTACTAAAGTCTTGAAGAAAATAATGCAATGAATATAAATCTCCAATTGGTTTCAAGTTAAATAACATTCACTTAAATTATATCAGTAAGTATTTAGAACAACCATACAAACTAGTGATTTATTGTTTCAATTTACACTTCATTACAGAATTGTCCAAGTGTCAACAGTAAAACAAAAAAAGCACAAAAAAAAATCAGATACTGCTCATGGTAAGACTTCGATAACCTTTTTTTTTTGTGCCATTAGAAATAAAATTAAAATTACCTATCGCAGAGCGGGGTAGTGTAACCTTTGGAAATCTGTTCCATTTTGTAGTTGTAGGCCAAAATAAATAGATTCCGCTGGAAAGTAGTCATTTCATTCACTTTATTCATTACGTTTTTGTAGATCCGATCCATAATTTCCTAGTTACATAAAAACATTAACTCAAAGTAACAGAAATCCTAAATTCAGTACAACAAAAAGGAAACATGATCTAGAAATTTTAGTATGTTTCAGATGACAACCCCTTCCAGGTTGCTTCCTCTTCCATTGCTAAGAGATCGCAAGATGTTCACAGAAATGAGGAAAGCAAATATCTGAGCAGGAGCACTACTGAACTCCAAGCTGCCTGCTGCCTACTATCTTTATTACACTAATTTACTATGACAAACAACAGACAACTAAATAAAATGGCAATCTAACCCCATAAATAAACTTTGAAAAATGTTGACACTTATATGATGAATGTTTATCCCCAACAGACAAATAAATACCAAAAATTTTAAGCTAGCTTAGCATCAAAGGCTCTACCTTTTTTATTTAGATGACCAATGCATTAATTTAGTTGTTAAAAAAAAATCAATTTTAGATTATATTTTAAATAATGTAAAACATCATTTATCCTTCACTTACTTACCGGGACAGCTGCCATTAGAGTTGGCTTAAGTGTAGTAACATCACCTTTGCTTCCTTTCTTTATTTTAGTGGACTAAAGTGAAGAAAAAAATTTACTAGCAAACACATTCAAGATTTTTAACATGAGAAACAAAATGACACAGCACATCTTTCAAACAAACATTTTCATTTAAATTTCATTTTAACAATTAAAACTATGCCAGAGTACCAGTCACAACCACCAATACCGCTTCATGAATTGCAGAAAAGAAGATTTGTTCTAATATTCTTTAAGAAATATTACAAAGTTCTGATGTGAGTAATTGTTTGTTTTGTTTTGACCATAAGGGCTTACAGCAACAACATACCTGGTCCGCTAATGTCTGAGGCGAAGAATAACCAATGCGGCATCCATGAGACAGACACACAAGTTCAGCACTCAGCTCCAGAACATGGGCAAGAGGCAAATAGCCAATGTAGATGTCTTTTTCCCTGTAAAGTATTTTTAAAAGATAGGTTTATGTTGTTGTACCATTAGAGTCCTTAGGTGAGTCATTAAGCTAAATTTACACAGAGCTTACTGCAGACCTAGAGAAAGTAGGACAATGCCTTTGAGCCTGAGACCATATTTCAAATAGTACGAGTTTTGTCTCAAAAGCTGTGTACGACACACTGTAGGTTTAAGGCATAAACAAAGTGTGATGTTTACCCATTCCCAGACAATTAACCGTGTATTATGGTTGCAAATGCAACCCCATGGAGAGCATTAGAAACTGCACCAGATGGAAAGAAAGCACAGAATGTAACACTCCCCAAAAGTACTGCTTAAGGAAGCTTTCAGCCGCTCCACTGCAAGGCAGCCTCACAGGCTTGTGTGTCCCATTCTCGCCCACAGAAGAGAGGAGAACAAACAGCCCATGAAGTAGTCATGTCATTTAATGCAGTACTGGAAGGTGCTCAGACATCAGTGCATAGTATGATGTGTCACAGACAAGGCAGTATAAAACAGCTGCTATTTTACACAGTAATTGATCTAAAATCAGATGCAACTGCTTCTTCTTTATTGGCTGGTAAGTAACTGCTGGTACATACCCCAGACTTGGAATCCTCTCAGCCATTCCAGTTATCCCAGCAATTATGTTGCAATGGGAGATCATAACTCCTTTGGGAACTCCTGTGGATCCACTAGTGTACATGATCACGGCGACATCCGAGGGCACAGGCCTGGCCTGCTGTTTGTTTCCTGTAATTTGTGTTAAAAAAGAAAATGTGTATGTGTTGAAAGCCTATCAGGCTAGGAGATCTTTGACCAAAGATCTTAAGAATTAACAATAAAAATTTGTTCTGATAATAGTTAAAACACCTTCTGAAATTCTGAATTCTAATTCTAAAAATGTTACATAGATTGGAAATAGATTTCAAGAAATTTAAATAGTAGATTGATACTTTCAGAAATGCAATAAAAGTGAGCAAGTTCTATCAGATTTAAATGGCTATTTGACATTTTGATATTTGTGAATTTTAAAAAAACTTAGTGCTAGCAAATTACTGATGCCTTTTGCTATGAAATGCACAATAATTTTTTCTTTGTGCTCTGAATAACCTGGTTTCAATATATCTGATCAAAATAATGCTTTCTAAGTTTCTATCCTGGCCTAAATGCTTATTCTAAAAATTATTCTGCAACACCTGACACTTGTGGAGAAGACAGTTTTTATTAGAAGCACTTTATTCTTCTGTGTTGAGAAACAAAACAAAACACCCCACACGCCCAAATTCAACCATAACCAAAGCAAAAAACTCCACAGATTTTATTTAAAGAAGAGCCAGATGATAAAAGGTTCATCATGGCATAATTTTTTGAGACTGCAATTTCCAAGTTGACTCAACAGTGGCAAACTAAGACAAGAAATGAGATGAACCAAACAGAAAGGAGAGAAAACCCACCGATATCTGCCTTGGCCCCCATAGCTTGCACAGAAGCCATCGTGTGAACGATGACACCCTTGGGAAACTCTGCCCATGTTGTTGGTTTGCCATCCACAGTAATAATATGTCTCAGCAACGGAACTTGAGAAACAATCTCCTGTGGAAATGAACATGTGTTCAGAAATCAAACATAGGAAGGGAGGAGAAGGGGAGGGAGGGAGGGCGGAGAAGGGGAGGAAGGAAGGAAGGAAGGAAGGGCAGAAGGAAGGGTGGAGGAGAGGAGGAAAAGGTCTATCTGCTGTATACATTAAAAAAAAAAAGCATTGACATAAAATATCTGAGGATTTGAAATATCAGAGGATAAACTGTCTAGCTCAAACAGCTGCAAAGCTTGAAACTTTCCACATTTAGATTTGCAGGACTGATGGAACTTTCCACTTACAAGTCCAAAACCTTTTCCAACCATTTACTGATCTGGGTGTTATTTCAAGAAAAGCCCACAAATAAGACTGCAATGACTTGCAGAGATAATTGACTTTCCTCTCTCATAGAGCTCTGAGAGAAACTGGCCACACTGAGCTCACACTAATTCTTATGTTGCTCCTTGATTACTATGCTATTTAAAATAAGCGACAGCTACCAAAACATTAGTTAAATTATTAGTTAACCACTAGTCAAGAATTCCAAGCAAAATGTGAGTTCTAAAACATTTATCAATGTGGAAGAAGAGATGACTACCATCTGTAGCAGAAGAAATTCACTCTCTTACTGAAAGCTGAAATAAATGTGCATTCTATATCTGCTGTCATTCTAGTAATTATTTAAAAAAAATCTATAGGATTTGGGAAATTCTAACTCAAAGTTCAGCAATAGTGCCCAGTTTTTAATACAAACAATTCCCTTATATAAAGATCTAGTTCCCTCAAAACACGTGACGATGAAACTAGTGCAGATTACTTGTTCCACTTGTGTATTCAATCTGGGTCAGTAAGTCAAAAAAGTTTTTTGACTGTTGCAATGTTTAATAAGCAGTTCTAATTCTTTGAGCACCCGCCTTTAGATTTAAGAGTCATTCTCTGCTGGGAAAACATCCAACAATATATTAGGAGGATGATCACATTTAGCTATTCATATACAGTTTATACATTTTTCTGTTCTTCCCATTTGCTTCAACTGTTAAATTTATAGGCACTAAATCCACCCAGAAACCATAGCAGTTTCTCGTAAAGGTGTTGTTCCAGGCAGCACTGCAGCCCTTCAATAGCGCAAATTGCCTATCTGTTCTATAAAGTCACTGAGGAGCCAAAATCCCACCGAAGGCTAACTATTGTTTTTTCTGTACATGAAGACAGATACATAAATCTTATTCTAAAAGAACTGTCTGCCCTAGAGAAAGGCAATAAATCATTGCTTTCTTCAATAGAACCAGGCTTTTTAACAAGAGTGAACAGATACACCGGAAAGAGATAGACAAAGAACAGTTTTCTGACCTTCAATTTTGTTTGCATCAATTCTTTACTAGTAATGATGGTTGTCACCTCTGTTTCATTTAGCCCATGTACTATTGCTGGGCCTCCCAGAGTAGCGTACAGAGTAACAACTGAAACAGAAAATGGGAAAAAAAAAAAAAAAAGGGTGAATCTCTTGTGTTACTCTTTCAAGTATAGTTTACAATAAAGGGCTGAGATTAACCCATTCTAAATTAGGCAACACAGCAGAAATATTTGTCAACTAATATAAAGGCGGTATAGTTTTGTGATTTAAAAAATATATATTACATGGATTTAAATACAGCATAATTTTCAGTTACTCTGAGAAGGAATAAAGAACAACCATTGTCTATATGACTGTTTATTATTTTTCAAGGTCTAACTAGAGGTACCAAAACCACATTACCCTATGTAATTCTCTTCTAGATCTAATCTGGTACCTTCACGACTTCTACCATTTTAAAAGTAGGCATCTGTTCTCAGTGTAATACACTGTTTAACAGTCCTCCTGTACACAGGAAAGAAACAGCTTTCATTTATGTGACTTCTCTTTTTAGAGCCAGTTCTGTTATTAGCCTTTTACAATTGACTGCTAATAAGAAATAACATGGTAATACATGTCATCAACAGATTAACTATCACATTCAATAATAAATCTGTGACTATCATATTCTCCCATCTATTTAAAATGACATAATAAAGGTTTGATCATCACAATCATTAGACACTGAACTGACACAATGAGAATATAGAATGGCAAGGAAGAAAAATATTTAGGAAATTGACTACTAGAAACAGTTTCCTGTATTTAAGGACAACTCATTAGCAATAGAGCGTTAAACCACAATTATTTCATAGTAACACTTTAAAAATCATATTTAATTTCCTGGCGTTTTTATGGGAATTGCAGCAGAAAAGAGACTGAGGAAGAAAAAGGCAGCTCAAAACAGAAGAGAGGTATTGCTCTCAAAAAAAAAAAATTCCTATTTTCCAAGCAGAATGCTAAACAGGGGCATCTCAAAAAAGCTGTGAGGTCAATCAATACAATCATTAATAATTACAACATCACTACTGAAGTTTTGTCACATCAGGTATCTGAATTTCTTTTGTATTTTAGTCTGGATTTAGATGAATATTTAAACATCAGAAGTATTGAAACAAACATCCCACTGTACATTAGGGCAGTAACTATATTATGTTCACTGCAGCAAAAACTAAAAATAAACTGTTGTATTCCAAGATTTGAAATCCAGGGAATTACTAACCCAGTGCAGCATACTAAGGAAGAACTCAAAAGCCATTTTCTTACACAGAAAAGTAAATAGTTGACCTCTACTTATTTTTTCCTTGTTAAAACAGTCCATCATAGTTCAGAACTGTTGCAGGGCAAATGCACATGCACTATGTTTTCTTTAATTTGGTGGGAGCAAAGTCCAGCAGAGTGCCTCTACTAGTTCCCACGAGCTCTCTCCACTTACTGCAGTGACCCCTGTTATATAAACATCTCGCACAAATTCCGTTTCCCCAAACCAGAAAGCACAGCCCAAACGACACACTGCCCGGAAAGAAAAGTATAATCACTGAAATAACCATTTGTGTAATTAATTACTTATCTACAAATTAGTACATCAAGGACAACTTAGGGCTATATGACAAAGCCAAAAAGAAAGAGATATACCATTTATATGATGGTGTACTGATGCCACAGAGGGGAAAAGAATGAGCAATAATTCTGATCTGTGAAATTCTCACTTCTCCACAATGGCACCTAAAACTTTATCAGGCAAATTTGAAAGTTCAGGCAATTTTTTTCCTCTCCTTTTTCCCTTGAAGACATACAAAGAAGGGATTATCTTGTGCGTTCACCTTTACATATACAAGAGTACAAGTTAATCTTTGATATCTGGACTTCTGATAGGAATACTGCTCTAAGGTCTGGCAAAAAGAAAAATCTCAACACCACTGAATCTGCCTGCTAATACATAAGAACAAAGCCTTGCCCTAAAGAAACCAATAGAATTTTTGCCATTTATTTCAATGCAACTAAAATGTTAAACTGAGTATGTCAGCATTCCTCATACATAAAAAACAAAAAGGTAAATTATACCTTTCAAGGCTCCAGACAAATCAATTCTGACAAAACCACTTCTACTCAAGCTTCAGAAGGGCATGATTGAAAAGTGACACATAACCTTTCCTATTTATTTCATTATTTGGTTATACACTCAGGCATTTTATCTGCCTGCACTGGTGAAGAGCTCTTCACACAGATGAACAGGAGATACTTTGCAAGAAAATCTGGTTTTGTATTAGTGGGGTTTTTTTTTCTGGTTTTGAACTAGCAACCCCACTTTACCTCCTGCAAATACATGACTTAGATAGCTTCAACCAATGTAAAATTTACAATCAAGCAAGTATTTGTAATCACAAAATCACTTGTCTGTGCAAGTAATCCACAACATAAAAGCTACTTTTCCCATTTTAATTCTGCAGTATGAAAGGCATTCTCTCCCATGCTACATATGAAGCAGATGAACTTGCTCTCTTGGCATCAGTTCTGGGCACATACCATCAGATTTAATACATTTCACATTCTGAAAGAATGTCACAACACTACCACAGCAGTTAGCTGTTATAAACTTGTAAACTGAAAAATGCTAATATAAGTCATTTAGCAATGTCTTGTCACACTACTTCTTCAACATCATCTGAATTTTATAATTCATTCAGCAAACCAATTACGTGAATACTGCATGATAATATCATCATCTGCCAACACACAAGTCAGCCAAGTTCACATAAGATGACATACAGCTTAGATACTAAATACCATGTCAGACAGTGTGCTGAAGCACGTCTCAATAATGGCATCTAAACCATTAATCTAACAAAACCAAAACCACATGCATACCATTCTACACACGACATCTATCCACTATCTCAGATTTTTTTTTCCCCTCAAATTATGAAATCTTCCTAGGATTTATAAGTGTACTCCACTTCCAAAGAAAAAAATAATTGATACAAGCCTTTGCATTTTATTCCCAGGATAGTCACTAGGAATCTAATAGATACCACAAGTGATAAAAGCGAACTGACATGGTCTGTTATGAGACATGTAGTTTTAAAAGCAACAGACATCTCATCTGAGCATAGCCTGTGCAGATGTCTGCTCTGGCAGGCAAGTTAGCAGCACTCACTCACTGAAGAAAGGCCTCAAAATATCACTGAATTTAGGTTGGAAAGCACCTGGGAAGATCACCTGCACAACACAGATCATTAGAGCAGAGTGCTCAGGGCCATGGCCAGTCTGGGTTAAAGTATCTCAAGGACGGAGATTTCACAACCATTCTAGGCTGCTGTTCTGGTATTCAACCACCCTCACAATGAAGAAGTTTGTCCTAATATCTAACCGAGTTTTCCTATGCTTCAACTTGTGCCTGTTGCCTCCAGTCTCATCAAAACACCTTTGAGCAGAGTCTGGCTTCACCCTTGCCATACACTCCCATTAGATAGTCTTAGACAGCAACAAGATCTCAACCCACTCATCTGAATGCTGAACAGACGCTGCTCTAGCAGCCTTCCCTTGTCTGTCACATTCTTCAGCCTCTTCAGCATCTTGACAGCCCTCCACTGGACTCACTCCAGCACATCAAGGTCTCTTTTTTCTACTGGGAAGCCCAAAACTGGACACAATACTCTAGGTATGGTCTCACCAGCATCCAAATGGAGGCAGAGGACCACTTCCCTGGACCTACCTGCTACACTCATGCTACTATCCCCCGCTGGCTTTCACTGCAAGGCGGCACTGTGCTGACTCGCTATCCACTAGGACCCCCAGGTCCTTCTCTGCAAAGCCGCTCTCCATTCAGTTGTTCCCCAGCCTATACTGGCACACAAGGTTATTCCAGCACACACAGAGGAATTTATAATCGCCTTTGTTGAACTCCCCAGGGACGCTGACAGCCCACTTTTCCTGCTGACAGGACCCTCTGAGCATTGGCCCCGCCCTCCAGCATCCTGGCTCTTCACGACAACTTGCTCTGGGCTGTGACCTGCTGTGTTTGCACTCTGTCCCATCAGCCACACCTTCAATGAAGTCATTGAACACTATTGGGCTCAGCATCAATCCCCAAGGGCTGACAGACAGCTGCGTCCTGCTGATCACAAGCCTTTCAGCCAATGGACCAAGGAACTTTCCATCCATCTCACCAGCTCCTTATCCAGCCTCTAGCTAAATAGTTTGGATGTGCAGACAACACGGGAGACCACGTCAAAGGTCTCGCTAAAATCACAGCACATAACATCCACTCTGTCCTTGTCTGCAGGGCCAGTCATCATACAAGGCAAGCGGGCTGATTTGGTAGTATGGGCTAGGGCAGTACATCTCATAACCAACTCCACCCTTACAGCTGAGGGAATAATACAGCCTAAGGGTATACACAAAATAACCACCCAGACCCACAGTAAACACTTATTTAAGTGAAAACTGCTATAGACTCATGAACCTATGGCTTCTCAAAATGAAACAGACTCCTTAGAGCAGAGAGGGACCATTGAAGATACACTTTTAATGTTAGGCTTGCTTACAAAATCTGAAAGAAGTCTAATGATATATAAATTTAGTGTAGGTAGGCAGTAAATTGGGAACTTCTACGTATCTGGCTTTTACAGTCCATCTCTCACTGAAGTAGAGCAAACATGGGAGAGAAAAGGCCAAAGCCTGTGAGGAACAGCAGCTTCTGGAGTGCCCTGTGGGAAAATGGGAAATATCTCCCCTGAGAACATCACAGAATCCAGCCAGCCTGGGCTTACCGTTAGGTGAGTGACATACTAGGGAGTGATGATGAAACAGACATTTGAAAACAATTCCCTTACCAAGCTGAGATCAACACTCAGGAGGTTTCTAAGCCTAGAGCCCCTACACATATCCTTGTGCCTAGGCTCAGAGGAGGCTAGGGCATACAGCAGGCTTCCTATGCAGAGATGTACCTTGGATACAGCTGTGGCCCTCTACACAACTCCAGTGAAAGGGGAGCAGACTTGGCTTTGCATTTGTCTCTGCCCTGGGCTGTGAAGCTGGGGAAGGACTCCTCCAGCCAGCCTGTCCTATTCTGCCACTCCTCAAAGGCACCTCCAAGACAGCCTGCAATTGCCCAGCATACACGTCCTGCCAAGAAAGCACCTTCTCCTCCCTGAGCAGACTCAGCTCTGCCCCAAAGGTTAGTGATCTCCACAATAAAACAGCAGAAGACTAAAGGATCAGTAACTAGAGGTTACAGAATGGGACTAAGACTGCCTTCGGACAGAAGGGCCCAAAAGACACTTCTCTTATGCTCACTCCATGAGAAAATGAGGAGTATCCCAGGTCACAGAACCTAGTCCCAGCCTACTGCCAGGTTAAGGATCCAGTTAGAGTATGACTAAACCAGACACTGTGGATGAGAGCAAGACTGACGTTAAACAGATCACGAAAACTAAACACGGTCATCAGGTTTCAGAGGTAATAACTAGGACTCAAGCTTGTCCTTAAGCACAGTCTCAACTCAGCATTCAGGTTAAATGAGGATGTAGTACATGACATGCAATGGACTAGGAGAAAGCCAAGAGGTGGAGAGAAGAAATAAAAACATAAAACTATAAAACAAATATATCAGGCTCAGCCTAAGCTTTGAGTGAAGGAATGACTTGCAGTTTGGTAAAGCAGTTACTAAGCAACTTTTTAATTTGAAAGAGCTGTCCAAAATAAGTTCAGGACTCATTCATTCCTTTTCACTTTTTTGAGATAACAATACGGTAAACTCTAACCAAAATGAAAACTGAAGAGTTGACAAAATATCCAGTTAAAACAAAACTGACAGGCACAGATGAAGGTTTAATGTCAGCTCCTGAAACCGAGTCAATTTATTCACATGTGATTTTTGTTGTTTTTTTAGAAACTTGGGAATATGTACAAATTTGAGATTAAAAGAAAATAAACTTCTCACAAATTCATTAAGAGATACTCACTGAAACCATACTCCAGCTGCAAGCAGATACACATTAACCATCCAGTAAAGCAAAACACTAAGAGGTGCACAGTCTCTACCTTAACCAGTGTTTTTTATTTGTAGTTTTAAATGCTCTGTACAAATTTCATGAAAGTTTTCTTAGTAAGTAAAGTGAAGTAAGAAAAAGGTTTGTTCTCAGATGGTGTTGTAAAATTAAGAGACATAAATATTTTATGAAAGATGCATACTTACGCTGGTAGTTGCACATAAAGCAGGCCTGTGCTGCAATCATCCACTCGGCTCTAGTCTCACAAAAGATAGCAATGTTAGTCTTTGGTTGCTGACCCAACACTGCTAAGCCTTTTCCAAAATTAACAGCTTTAATGTATACATCTTCATATGAAAGCCAGGTGTACTTGCCAAGGATGACCTAATAAGAATAATAAATTCAATTTAGAAAATAAAAAAATCCTTAACACGTCCTACTACATTTTTATCCACGTGCAGACACCCCAGATGATTGAAGTAGGAATTGCTTAATATCTAAAAGCAGTTTATTCAAGATAATGAATAATATTCTTGCCAAAAACTACAGAGACTGTGGAAGCTCCAACACAAATACTGCAATATCTCCACACGTGTTATCACCTCAGTTTCTCTTTTCACATTAGGAAAGCACATGATTCCCACCGTATTTCACAACTTCAGAAGCCCTCTGAAAGGTCACGGTTATCTAACCCATATGCGTTCAGATGTTTTACAAAGGTTTGTTTTATTCTAAGTAAAGGATGACAAGCACTAGCTGGCACAATACATATGCCATATTTGCTTTCCTGGGTATTTGGGCTACAATTCTCCTATACAAATAAGGTACTTAGGTGTTCCTTCTTTTAAAAAAAAAAAAACAAAGAAACCCAGGGAAACTGGAACCCAGCAAGCAGTTTATCAATGGGTCCTCAGTCAGGAACTGTGAAATCCCCCTCCTTTTGTTTGTTCCGAAACAAATGTCAGGGGAAGAGGAGTAATCTTTTTGCCCTTTTTTTACTGCTAAACAAAAGTGGGACAGAATGGACTGGACATTACTGGCAATTCTCAGTACTGAAAAGTCATGTGGGAAAAGTTAAGCAATCTCACTTGTCTTCTATATGGGAAAGCTGGTGCACAGTAAAATTGGATTTGAATTTACAGTTTACTGCCCATCAGATTTCTGTGTGTGCACTTGCACCTTACAGTAGTACTTGCTGAGTGACAAGTTCTTTGACCAGTCATCTTAGAAATTTTTCATATACAGATATAGTACAAAAATGATGTTTTGTACTGAAAATTCAGACTCAAATTATTATACCTTACCTGTCTAGTTATACAAGCTCCTTGACAATTTTCAAAACTATTTTTTATTAGTCAGTATTTTGTACATTTCCTTTGGCTACATAGCCTTTGTAATAAATGCAAGTAAACGATTAAAAAAAAAAAAGCTAGAAAAGCAAGCTTCTCCCTCCTCCCTCCATTCCGTTTTCCAGATTTATCAACTCTAACTGAATTTCAGACTTTTGGGCTGTAAAACCTAACAATTTTTTGGCATGCAACTACATCTCCAGTGAGTTTGTATTTCCATATCCACTTTCTTAATAAAATGAATTTGAAAAATCTCTCTCAAGCTCCAACAGAAAAATAAAATAGATTTAACAAAACGCTTTTTCAAATTGCAAAGTGTACTGTTGGGTAACTGAGTTGACCCATGAGAGCCTTACTCTATATTGCTCATCAACCTACTTGTTTTGCAAGACAAGACATTTTTACTTGGGACAGGTTTATACACAGCTGCTTGGAAATCTACAAATGTCTTCATGGGTAAACATGATTTATCAAACCCAAAAAAACAATACTTGCCAACAAAAACAATACTTAGCAATTTCACTGGAAAACAAACATTTCTCTCACAAATATCTGCTCAGCTTTTCCTGTTCTGCTCAAAGAAACTCTGCTTCATTGGCAAATAGACTCTTTCAGAGCCAAAAACCTCACCGGAGAAGAAAGATCACATTGAATTTCTCTGCTGTAACCAGTGCGAAAATCACAGCAGAACTGCTGCCTGACCACATCCGCAGCAGCACGGGGCAGAGGCTCACACGCTACCTGCGCTCACAGCTACAGCCCCCCACGGAAAAGGACATGGCAGTTCCTTTTGGCTTCGACACACCAAGATACTTCTGGTATAGAAAACTCCTACTTCTGCCATAGAAAATATTGCACCTCCTCCTGTCTATCCAAATTTCAGTAATTTGGAATTTTATTTCCAACTTGGGACATTTTTCCCCCAAATGCAGTATTTTCTGCAGACATGGAAATTCTTGATGAGCTCATCAGTTGAGAAAAATTTACAGAAAAGCAGCAGGTAACACCCTTTCCACAATGATACTACCTACAGCGTGGCCTCAGGAATGCTGCTCTCAAATCATTAGGCCAAGAAATACAAGCAAATTCTTGTTACTGTTTCTGGTAAATTTACCAATCTGTAAATGAACAGGTTTTGGTATTTTACATAATTCACTACATAACTCATTGAAGTTTAAATAATACATCTTTAAAGGAGCAAAAATAGATCTATGGATCTTTCTGAACAACATGTGATTCTGATTTTTTCCTTTTTCTCTTCTCTTCTATCATGTACCCTCATTGCTTAAACAAGTTTGATATGAAGTAGCAAAAGGCAGCCTTCTTGGTGAGTTCCTTTCTTATGAGGTTAGAAAACCCACAGAAAGGAAGTATAACACTGTTAATTATAGTTATTTTTCCATATATAGAAATATAGTTATATTTCTTAAGAACTGACATGTGAAAACAGACCGCTATTTTGAGTTTTACTTTTCCTACTACCTTCCATATATTTAAATTCCCATCCTCCCCGCCTCCCCATGCCCAGCGTTTCTCCTCTGTTCCCTCCCTGTGATACATTAACACACTCTGTGCGTCCCTTTCTTCTACACTTCCCTATTTGCTTCTTTTGCAGGTAACAGAGCAGGTTATGGTTTCTCTCATCCTTCCTTGTGTTTCAGTATGAAATCCATCCCCCTTCTTGGCCTTTCCCTCAGCAGCTTTCGCTAATACTTTCCAATGTACAGTTTCTACTGTAAACAGCTGTTAAGACTGATGCTATGTGCCATAATCTTTTTAATTCAACATTTAATTTTACAGCTTTCAGAACTTATTTCTGCTAGATAACTACTTACACATGTAAAGTAAATAACGTGTGAAGTAACTAAGAGCTTGCAAGAGGAGAGCCCAAGAAGTCAAGATCATGGAGAATTCATGAAGCAGACACAAACCCAAATTCTAAATCAAAAGAATCAGCACCTCTGAACGCTTACTGCAAAATCCCCCATTACCTAGAAGACTGCTGCCCTCTAGTGCACCAGCTTTTAAACACACTTCAACTGCACCTCATTAAAAATACTTTTATATTTAATGCACTGAAAAATATTAAGTATCGGTACTGTATTAATATTTGGAAATCAAGCAAAGCATAAAAACTAGATATCTGCTGAACAGTGAACATGTTTTTAATCTGGGTTTTTGGGCAACCATATTCAAACTTTTAGTGTGAAGGTGTCATAGAGTCATTAAACTACCAGACCTTAGTTATCTTTCAAGGTCTTGCTAAAAGTAGGTTATAAGGGTTGAAGAACCTTGACTATCAGCCAGAAACCAGGGATCATGAATTAAATACATTTCCTTGTAGAAAATACATTAAACATAGAACAAAGGTTATTTGAAATGTCCATTTTTGGGCTTTTTTTTCATGAAAACGCGGATTGCAACTGAACACTTCTGAAAACGTCCACCCTATGTTTCTCAAAGTCATAAGCTACTCTTTTACTGCCCAGTGACTTGGCACAGCAAGAACCTTCCTGCAACTTCACAGTAAGTTTCAGTATCAGCTAGAACGAGTACCATTCTGAACTCCCAAGTGCTTGCCCAGGTGCTTACTGTTTCACATAAGTCTCACAGGCTTTAGATGTCTCACTTTCCCCTACCAAAATCATCTTATTTATTATATTTCCACTAATTCTGTTCTTGGTTACAAACTGTTCTTAAAAACAGAACAAAACACCCCTACAAAAATAAAAGAAGACAGATACAAACAAAGCAAAATCCACATACTACCATATGTAAAAGCAAGCACGTGACAACATAACCTATAATGAAGATGACATAATCAACTAGCAAAATAAAGTTCAACTTTTGTGCATCATAACATTTAAGCTCTGCTTAAATTATTTCTTAAAATTGATTATATCTTAATCTCTGAAGTATTTTCAACATTACTTTATCCTGATTTAAATAAGTATTTTGTTAATATTTAGGTATGCTCTCCAAGTGTATTAAAGGACACTACAGAAGGAAACAAAAAACTAACTACATACAAAATATTATAAAATGCAACAAAGTAAGCAGAAGCAAGTACTTGTATTTTATCATTATTTGTGAATTTCTGCTACTTTGGCAACTATACAGGAATAAATATTTTGAACAATAATATCATTAAAAAAATCAATAAATTCCAGATTATCTGGGATATAATTGCCCTCAATAAATTAATGTAGTAACTGATCTTAAAGATGTTAAATATCTAGCTTTAAATAATTTTAGCCAGAAGTGTGAGCTTAGTTCTCCTAAGAATCAGAAATTTAATATTTTACATTTCTGAGATATGTATTTACCCCATTAATGATTCATTAATTAGGCTAATGTAGCCCACTGCAATTTACACATTTTCTAAAAGGTAATGCTGTTCAATAGACAGATGCAGAAAAATGCATCAATCATCCCCACCACTGTGTTCAATTTCTGAAAGGAAAAAGAAATTAACAAGTTTTGCGGCTCCTGTAAGGTTTAGAAATTACATACATTATACCTAAGAATTAAGTGTCATGCACCTTTTTGAAGAGTTGCACCAAATAAACCTCAACAAATTGCCTTTACTAAAAGAAACTAGGCAATAAAAAGATGCATATTATGAAAGACAAAAATCAAAGGAAAAGAACCCTGACACTTGGAATCAACAAAGTATCTTGTGAAATTTTATGATATTCCTCACTTGCTAAAACATGTTATGAGGTATTATGAAACACTGTATTCCTTAATGGGAAGAAAAAAAAAAGGTAGACTTATGTGATAATGCCGTAACTTGGAACAAAATAATTTGAGGCCAAGTATGGCAATGGACCATAATGAACTGTTGTGTCAAGCTTAGACAAAATTACCTAACTTAGGTAATTTCTAGGTCTTAGAAATAAGTAATTTAAGTAGGTCAACACCAACATTCTTCAGCCTTCCAGTATTCAGAACACTTTGCTTTCATAATGGAAAAGGCTAAAACTCCTAAGTTCTTAAGCCTTACGTTACTAATTGTGTCTGAAAAACAGAGCAGAGATCAGGGCAGCCAAAATTCTGATCTGTGCTCAGAAACCCACTTTGTACAACATGAACTTTGTTTCTTTATAGGGCAATGAGGCCGCAAAATGTGCGTCAAGAAAGATCATATGTACCCATTTCTCCCAGTGTTTCCTTCATACTGGAAAATTAACTCCATAGCTGGGAGGATTTTTTCCTAACAATTTTAGATTCTATAAAGATTTTAACAGAACTTCACTTTGCCATGTATTGTGATATTAACCAAATTCTACTTTAAACATTATACTCATATCAGAATTAAAACTAGCAGTATTTAAGGAATCCTTGATTATATGAAGAGAGAAATTTTTCTCCTGCAGGAAAACTAACCTTAACTAAAAATGGTCTTTGTAGTTAACAGCGTCTAACACAGAAGTGCAGAGCTTTCACACATATCCCACAAACATATGCAGCCTGTTGATGGTATCTCGACCTGCTCTTCAGGTAAAACTGCATTTTTAAATGCCTCTGAGCAAATACAAAGCAGCAACTGACAACGCAAGCCTGAACTTAAAAGACTACAAAAAGTCAGTCCCTTGAAACAACTTATATTGAAATTCAAAGACTGAAAAAAAAAAAATGTCTACCAATTAAGGTCTGCAATTCTTTTCCAAACAAAAATTTAAATTAATCCCTGAATTCACAGGGTAAAACCAGTAAATCCTTAATTTACAGTTAAGTTTACTGGAAAGGCACATGTGAGTACAGGCACCTAGCAATTTTTCTGTATTTATCTGATTATCGTTGAGAGTAACACAAAAGGAGACCTCTTTTTTTAATTCACCTAAAAGGAAAACTTTAAAGTCAGTTACATCATCAGCTAAATATTAAACACAAATGCTTAAAACATAGTTGTGTTTTTTCTTTGGCTGAAACCATAAAAAAAGGATATCTACTCAAGAATGCAAAAAGAAGGTTTAGATTTGTTTCAAATGACAAGTAATGAAAGATTTGGAATTAGATAATTCAACTCTTCACAACTACTTAATGTGAGTACAAAACTTATTTTTTCCCCGATTTGCTTTACTGGACTAGAAGTGTCGCAAAAGAAAGTAAACACACTTTGGAAAAATTCTTGAAGGCAGACTGCAAAAAGAGTTACCTTTTTAAAAACCTTTCCTGATGGCTGGATTTCATCTTCCTCTTTTAGGATTTCACGTGTTCCCAAGAGTTTTTTGTCCTTAAATTTAGTTTTAGCATATTTAAAAACTTTGTCGAGTGTATCACAGCCAGGATATAAAACTGAAGCTAAGCAATGTAGACTGTTCACAGACCTGTACGCAGCCCCAGGCTTGTTATTCACAGGTTTAGCTTTAACCTGCTTGGCTTTTGCTATAGCCTGCCTTGATCCTGAAAATATGTACCACGGAATGTACGTTACAATGGAGTACACCAAGATTATGAAGTTTATAAACTGTAGAAGAACCGGATTGATGTTATGCTTCAATTTCATGTTGGCTGCTTGTGAAGGTTACAAGGGAGAGTTTGGAAACATGGATCAGTTAGACAGGGATCCAAAAAGATCTGAAAAAGAAAAGAAAATGTTAGTGGGAAACTCTATAGCTGTTGGCAAGGGGCTTATTTTCAAACATATTATTACAATCCATACCAAAGTAGGTCTTTTTATGCAGATATTAGGCTAGAAGTCTTAACCCCTAACACAAACGAAACAAGACACTGATACACAAGAAAAAATTCTTCCATTCTCACGTAACAGACTGCAGTAATTATTAGGGTTTTTATTTCTTTGGACAGACTAGGGCACCTGAATAAGAGAAGGAAACTGTAAGCTTCCTCCATGAAGGCCCTGGATGCAACAGAACTTTGCTGGTTCTTTTATTCCTAGGGACTTTCCATCAGTCCTCAGTACCAGTACGCAACAGGCATGCTTGTTACATAAATAAATACAACAGTAACTTAACTAATATTTGTTAAATATTGGAAAACAGCTTAGAAATATCCCCAAAATCCCAGCAACAGCACTATGAAGAGATGTGTAGCTTTTTCCAGCGTCCCTAATGAAGCTAGGATACTCACTGACTTTTTTAAAGCATCATTTATCATATCTAAAGAGTACTATAATTTTGCCTGGCCCAATTCAGAAGGAAACACTTTTTTTTTTTCTCTTTGTGTGCCTACAAAGTAGAAACAGAACTTAACCAAACACTGTTACAAGCAAAAATGAAGGCAACCAATTTAACACCTTTTGGAGAGTTGTTCTCCAAAGAAATTCCCTGTCTGACCAACACCTGAGTCTCTCCAAAAATATTTTCTCTGGGTTTCATAACCTTCCTTGGTTAGAGAAGCACTGAGCCCTCCTAGGACAGCAGCCTCCCATTTGATTTTGCAGTTATCCCAACAGCTTTATTCATACCTCAGAAGTGGAAAGGAACCTTTTCCACTATTTCTAAAACAACCACATCAAGGTCTCATGTCAAGCACTCTCTTCAGGCTTACCTGAAGACTTGCACATAACCCCCAAACCTGGAAATGCTGCAAATCAGAAACTGTGCTATGCCCACCATTTCATAAAGGCTGCACGGCAAGAAAGGGTCTAAGGAACACTCCAACAAGACAGAGAAAGGGGAAATATTTTGGAATGTCACCCTGGTTCAGAAAAGTAAGCATCCAGCTCTAGAACTCTATTCTGATGTACATCTGTTACCCTGATTTAAATTGCTAATTATTTCAGTTTCTCCTTCAGTAAGTGAGGCTGTTACAAGTCATCTATTTCTAACAGTTTCTTTTAAAAAATTAACACTTATAAAAATAATTTTTGACCTAAAATGCAATATTTAAGTATAAAAAAGTATCTTTTGCAAATGCGGTTTCTGTCTTAAAGGCCAAATAAGACTCCATTTTTCTTTCTTTAAATTCTTAACATCAAGAGAGAGTAAACTTTAGCAAGAGAGAGTGCTCCTGTGCCAGTCTCTAACAACTTGGTAACTGATCTCAGACTGCAATATTTCCAGAGCTTCTACGCTTGTAATTAATTGTAATTGTAATTAAAATTGTAATTGGGAGTGGGAAAAGTCCAGTCCCTTTTTGAACAAGCAAGCAAAGCATATTCTAGTATCCTCATCAGAAGGATAAGTTCCCGTATCTTTGTAGGGTAGTGGTTCTAAAGAGAGTTGA
>VZTO01004790.1:50932-68791 GCA_013400615.1 Syrrhaptes paradoxus | reverse complement strand
AAGTCGTTGATGAATATATTAAACAGCACAGGTCCCAATACCGAACCCTGGGGGACTCCACTAGATACAGGCCTCCAACTAGACTCCATCCCATTCACTACAACTCTCTGGCTTCTTTTCTCCAGCCAGTTCACAATCCATCTAACCACCCGATCATCCAGATCGCACTTCCTCAGCTTATCCGCAAGGATACTGTGGGAGACGGGACAGAAAGGAAGCTTCTTGGCAATGTAAAGGCTCCACCTCTTTCCTTACATAACTGAAGAACACAAGATGCATTTTAACTCATCATTTCATGTATTTGTTTGCTATGTTTCTGAAGAGAAAAATTGCAGGTAAGCAAAGGCGATGCATTGTTCCAGTTTAAAATGCCTTCATCCAACAGATTTATCATTGCCATTCCCAGCAGAACACTGAAGTCAGCTAAATGGATCACTAAGCATCCAATGAAAAAAAAAAAAAAGAGTTTGATGACAATGTAGAAGCAAAACTTAACCCTAACTTGAGACTGGAGTGCTAGCAGTAAGACAATTATCTTTTTATTCTACTACAAGCAAAACCAATGCAGCTAAACACGACAGTACATTTAGGCTTGTTTGGGTTTGGTTTTTTTGTTTGTTTGGGGTTTGGTTTTGGTTTTAATAAGAGGTCATTTAATCTCCCCCCAAAAAACAGCTTTAATTGCATTGTAAAACAGAAATACTGTTTTCATTATGATACAATGTTTGCACATTCATTTTTGTCTATAGCAGTTGCTATTTTGAACCTCTCATGTATGGCATTCTAAAAACTCAAATGAAAATACATAATTAATAATCAATTTGCAGAACTAATCTGAAAATGAAAAGTTTCATGGTAATTTTCAAGGTTATATCAAATTTGAAAGGCTTGAAAACTGTTTGCTGTTTAATATTCTGCCTTTAAAAAGTACCCCAAACAAACAAACAAAAACCTTAGTGAAATACTACAGCGGGGCTTCAAAATCTAATTGAAATACAATTTACGGTTGCCTCATTAATTTTGGAAGTATATGACTGCTTTTGACCATAAAAAGAGGATATGTAAAACCAACACTTTGGGGCAGGGAATGGAAAGTAGAGGACAACAGGACCCTAAGCAGTTTTACTAAGTCCTTGTTAGATTATAGCACTGCGAGGAAGTCCACTGCCTTTACAACACCAGAATTTAGTTCTTGGGTAACTCTGGCTTAATCACTGACAAGTGAAAATAAATGACACATGAAGCTATCTTTAACCTAATGGTAGTCACCAAAGATGAAAGACCACAAATAAAATGTTAAACACTTTTTCAACAATGCTGAGAAGCAGCAACCAGCACACTCATTCATGAGTCTGTGGAAGTAAACCGGCAGTTTTCAGGACTGATCCTGCTTAATACATAATCAGCGATTTGGCCTGTTATACTACTTATATTAATACTGTTATACCCTTTAGTTTTAGAAGAAAACTTTTGTTAAATGGTAAAAAAAATCATTAAAGGAATGTGTTTACTAATTGACCTGCTTATACTAATTACACAACAATAAAAGCATGAATTAACAAGAAAAAGAAACCTTATGCAACTTCTCATCTTGGCAGGTACAGCTACAACAGCTGATACAGATGTTCCCGTCTCAGTTTAATCAACAGGAGCTGTCACAGGTAACTGCACGAAATCTAAAAACAGAAAATCCCCATTAAATATGGCAATTATAAAACACATCCTCTGTTCTTTCACTTGTCTTTTACAATAAAAAAATAAAACCATTTGTTCATCTAACACTGCAGTGTATCACCTCGGAGAGTCTGGGCTCACTACATCCGAGTTAAACAAAGCCTACCAAAACACCCAAAGTAGTTATTCTTCATCCTCAAAGGCAGTATAACCACCGTGGCTGGAACAGCATGAGTTAAATTCAGTAATTCATGACGCTCCCTGACAAACTTGTAATTCCCCAGTGTCTTTCAGTATAACACTGGCTCTACCATTTGGGGTGGAACAAAAAATACACCTATCTTTGTATATCTATCTACACTGACAATACATTTCAGTCTGAGTAATAAATATTCCTGGACACTTTTTAAAAAGACTACATAAAATAGGAATCATTACATATATTGACTTTGCTCTACTATACATCAAGGTTTTATTTATTGCCCTTTGCAGAAATAAGTCTCACTTAAAAACCTGTGCCAGCAATTCACATTTAAAATGAGCATCAAATGTAAACATTCATATCTACTATCTGTCTGCAAACATGATTATTTACACAGCTATTCAGCTCTTGGGCAGATAATCTCCTCCAGAAAACAGTTTCAGTGAATTGACTGTTTGCTGCTCCAGACAAATACCCATGGTGTGCCGCCCCATTTCTTGACTTCCATGATTTCACACATACTACTCACACAAAATCAATCACACACACACAAAAAGTCAACAATTTACAGTCTCAAGAACACACATTAGATTTCTTTTATCAGTGAATCCTGCAAAAAGAAGCCTATTTGTTAATATTCACAGAAAGGATAAAAAAGTCATTTACAGGGTTAGGATTTATTGGACAAAATAACTGAGTATCTTCATGTATTGCCTGATATCTTCATTATAAAAACTGACAATCTGAGTACCCGAGACAACATAACAAAGCTCATTATACAGAATTTAAACTGTATCGGAAATTAGCCTCTACTAGTTTACATCTGGACTTAAAAAGCAACATTAACAACCCTAAAGAAGCAGGGTTTTTACTACATCTGGAATTCACTATTAGAGCTGCCCGTGAAAGCACGTCTTTGCTGGCATTCAGAAGATGAGCTTTTCTTTTACAAAATGAAGAGATGTAAAAACACCAAATTACTACTATTCATTTATAAATACTCATGTACTCATCTATGTAAAAGCAGAGAAGAAAACCTAATGTACACAGAAGCAACAGCTTATGCTTCAGAAGGAAACTTCCTTGACTATGAAGCAAGGTGGAGCCTGAGGTAATGAACAGTGCTGAGGAAAAAATCCTGAAGTACAGCTATCTAAGCAGATCTGTTTTGCAATACGTATTTAAGACATCGTTGTATCTGAAAACAGATGTTCCTCACAGCTACGACACAAGTGTTCTCACACATTTCTTGAAATGGAGAGGACGGAAATCCCAACCACCCCTAGAGGATGGTGGAAATGATGCCTCAGTCCCCAGAGAAGAGCTGGTGCTCAGCACATTTTCCTGAATTTGAAGCGAGTGCAAGGACCCACCTCTGCTCCATGCCTCTACTGAGTCAAGTTGGGAACAAATCCATATCTCGGACCAAAAGGACATCTGCTTGCAACAGGGAGGAAAAAAATGCTCAGTGCACCAACTCATCGGTTACCACCAACCCCTGGAAACAAAGCCAGCAGCAGGACTTCCTCAACAGCTCGACCCGACCATGCAGGGCTTGGTACAGCTATTATATAGCCTTTGGTAAAGAAAAGTCCAGGAGAACAGGATTGCACCCCTGGAACAGACATACTCAGCTGGAGGTTTTCATGAAACTTTTTCAAGCAGGCAGACCCAGAATGAAATTAATTCCCACATCATCTCCAGTCCTTGATTTCCCACTCCAAGTCCTGAGCAAGAGATATCTGTCTGTCCCGGGACTCTGCCCTCCTCCCTGATACACATGTTGTGAACTGCTATTAGCTTGCACAGAAAGAGGTATAGCAGGAGACCAACATTACTGCTGGTTAGGGCTTTCTCTCAAAGAAACATAGATGTTCTGGACGTGGGTAGAATAACTACTCCCAGCAAGCACATCTAGGGTAATGTTGAGCTGCCTTGCTCAGATCCCCATAGCCTCCAGCTGTGGCCCACCTCTCTCACAGCCCTGGATGAATACTCAGGCTCTTTACATGCTTCCAGTTGCTCTGCCGGGGATCACAAACAGGCACAAGCACCTTGCCAGAGCCACGGCAGCACTCCCGGTCCTGCTCACACAAATGACCCCAAGAGGCTTCGGCATGAGCAGATCCACAACCAAATTCCAGCCCCGACTGCAACCCGGTCACTCCTGTGCACAAGGGCATTCCTGAAACCTACACGAGGGCACACACAGACCATCAGCAAAGACACATCACAGCGTGGAACAAACCAGTTTCTGAGGAAGTGTTTAACAGACCGCTGGGGCAGCCAAGGTTCCTCATGAAGTGCATGGCTTGAAGGTATGGCTTCAGCTTGGCTCAAGCAGATTTAACACTAGGCTGCTAATAAAAACAGACTGTTCATCTCCAAAATGTAATCCATCTCTTTCCCTCCATTGTACCAACACACGAGTGCCTGTGTGGCTAGGAATGAGTCAGATTAGCTTGTTGATCCAACTTAAACCCTCTCCTTCTCAGGGCAGGAGGGTGGATTTTCCTTTGTATCAACTTTGGTACTTACTTGAGCCTAGAGTGAGTCATTGCAGGCACCTAAATCAACAGAAAATTAGCACTACAAAAGAAGCTATTCTTCTATCTCAAACTGGGTAACCATGAATAGACAAGCGTCAATGCCACTGCAAAGAGGGAACTCACAGCTGCAGAAGGAGAGGGAAGGAGCCTGGCAGTCATGCTATGAATCAAACCACTGGGCTGTAGGAGAACCAAGATCAGCACATAAAAATACACAAAACACCTTGTGACTTGGTCGTCACCAGTACACTGCGGGATCAGAGGAGAGCTGTGGTCTGGAGGATTAACCTTCTGCTCTCACTACTAATGATCTCACTACTTACTTTTTTTGGAGCTCACCCTTGGCTGTTTCAAGGTATTCAGCCTAAATACCTTTAAACTTTGGATGTAGGCTATTAGACATTCCTATAAATAGGAATTCCTAAAAAAGTGGGTTTAATTTATGTCCTTCACGTCTCAGTGTTACATTTGTAAAATGGTACTCCTATTTCCTTAGGACACAGCCAGAAGGCATGTTGTTAGGATAAATATATTATTATGTACTTGTTAGACACCAAGGTACTATAGCAATAAGAATTACATGAACCAAAGTTCTTTATCCTAAGGAGAGACTTTCTACTATATTAATTAAATCTTGAGACAAAGTGAATAGTAAAACTATCTAGAAAAGTTTGCAGAAGGCCCATTTACACCACGAGAGAAAAGGAAAAAAAAAAAAACCAAAAAAACCAAACCTAGTGGTGGCAGGCAACAGGGAGATAAATGTGGCAGCACAGAACTAAATTAGATAGAAGCAGTTGGTGTTTCTTGAGGACAAAGACCTGCACTTTCTCTTAAATGGATCATGGATATATCCAGTTATTTCTAAAAAGGTAACAGTAAGTGGGTGTCAAAAATGTCCATTTGCCATCAACCTCTTCTATGTACTTACATGCCCCAATTGTATGAAATACCACTGCATGTTGCAGGAGAGTGAAAGGCTCAGATTCATAAATACATCCTCTGCTTTCTAACAAAACACAGACAGTAATATTTATCGGGACCTGAAAGCCAAAGTGACAACCACAAAGTAGACAAAAAGCTTTATTTTTCCGCAAAAACTATGGGATATTCAATGCAGTCTGACTGCATGGGCTATAAATTGAAATTTAAACCTTTGTTACAGGTGAAAAGTAAAACTAAAACCAAACCAGGTTCAGCACTAGTTCAGGCGCAACCCTTAAACAGGCACTCCTAAAGTTACTGTTACCTACAACACAAATACCGTTCCAAGATACTAAAATCAGCTGAAAAAGCAAACCCCACTGCAATTCTGCATCCTAGAAATTTTCCTATGCAAACAAAAAACTTATTTTCCTTAAACAAGTTAATTTTTTAACTTATACATGACTGATTAAATATTTAATGGATTAATTAATGCATCTTCTATGAATAAGAGTAACAAAACACAGCTCTAAGGTAACAATTGCCAGCAAACCTGAAAGCACTTCCCAAGAAGTTAACATCACTGTTACAGAGGAGATAACACTGGGATAAAAACATTTGTACAAAGTCATTCAACAGAGCAATGGCTATGCCAGGAACACAGTCCAGTGCTGCTTCATCTTTGTCTCCTTTTCTTCCACTATGTAACACTGCTTCATGGCAAACTCATGTCAGGCACTTCGATTTATCAGATACTGTCAATACATTATTTCCACTCCTTCTCATAAGCAGGTATTAGAGCATTTAAGAGATGTATTTAATGCCAAACTCAAATGTTTTCACCTTTGTGTCAGGGAAACAAAGCAAGCAACTGATAAAGTACCTTACTGCTGGAGAAGACCTCAGGGCAGCTTTGGTACGTGCAAATTAACTGTCAGAGACAAAAACGCCAGTTTCCCAGGTGTACTGTTAGATTTTTAAATCACAGACACAAATTAAGCATGGAGCAGCAACTAAACAAGAACACCAATGCCACTGCACACACAGTACGAAAAAAGTCTGCCTAAAAATAAAACATGTGCTTCATCATTACCCCCAACCTTTGGCTACTGGAGCAGGGGAGTAACAGCCCAGACAGTTATTGCTGCCAGTTCATCACTGTCCAAATTCCAAGAATAATTTTCCAGTTGTTTAAGACAATCCTCCTAAGTACTTCCACTGGGAGGCAGACTCTGCTTTCCATTTGAATGGAAGGGAACGACCAGAATCGTTTGATATGCCATTTTCTGCTACAAAATACAGCCTTAGATCATTTCTTTGATTTCTGGGAAATCTGAAATGCTAAGGAGTGAACAGGTTTTGTTTGCTTGTTTCTTAAAAATCAAAATAGAAATAGATGTTCTGCTGCCATACACTCAGCATGGTTGTGTGGTGTATTCTAGTTATGTATTTGTCAGATCAGAACAAAAATCTTATATAATGATAACAGAGATTTTACCAGTAAAGGTCCTTCCATCTTCTAGCAGAAGCTATACATACATAAAAATGTTCTCATTTACTTTTAGAGGAATTATAGTTCATGTAAGGTGACACTAAAAATTATTACCCATTATAATATATATTTTTTTTAAATACCAGGTGACCACCTCCACAATCTGGTAAGCCCATGTATTTATATTGTTTCTTCCTTCTTTCTGTAACATTTCTTCTTTATTTGATGGGCTTTTGTTAGGGATAAGCTTAAGCCAGAACCTCTTCAAAGAAGCAGCAGCAGATGAATACACTCAAGCGGCAAAGCACATCTGAGAGAACAAAATGATGATACAGGATTCAGATGAAAAAGTAAAGGATTTACTCCAAGTCTTTAGAGAAGTTCCCCACAACAAAAACATCAGCCAGAAGCACAATACTTTCAAGAGGAATTTTACAATACATTTCAAATAAATAAGGACATCCACAGCACGATCAAAGCTGTTGAAGTGATAAAGTTGAACGAGCTGTTGACACCTTCCATACATTTTATTCCCTGAAGAATAAATACATTTGCAGGTTCCAATTGCTTGGCTTTTGGTGTGTTTGGTTTTTTTTAACAACACTGTGTCCAGTTATCTACAGGGATTTACTACTAAAAAAATTAATGAAGACATTCCCACAGGAACATCTGCTTTTCTCCCCCCTGCTTTCTGCTGTGATGACCGCATCTCCAGAACAGGAGCAATCCCTCTCCTCTGCCCTGTGACGGGAGTCACAAGTCCCACAGAGGGGGTCACTACCTTTGTGGGGAAAGGCTACTGCTCCCAAGCCCACATCCATGCTTCAGACTGCGTTTTGTAACATTCACTCTCAACATAGGGAGGAGATCCTCCCCAAGCCACACAGCAGCAAAGCAGCAGGAACGCAGTTTATACATAAAAATCACAGACCCAGAAGCCTTGCCTCAAGCCAGCACCTGTACAAGGCTCACGGGGAGTTTCACACCTCATGAAGTGAATCTCTCTGGCAAGGACTAAGCAAGACATAACAAAAGCAGTACTTTGCTCCAGCAACCATATAAGTGCAGAAAATAACTTGTGGAGCCTTTCCTGAGCATAAATAAAATGGGAGAAATGAAGTTTGCTAATTCAAAATTCTGTGAATATGCAATTTTAATGTAGTTTTGGTAACCCTACCTCTGTCGCGAGTTACAAATCTATTCTCAAAAACAGTCTTCTAGTCTTCTGTGTTTCTTAGCCTGCTTACCTTAGCATCTGTGAAATCACAGCTCCTAAACACACAGGTTGACAGATGATTACCCTTGACTCCTAAACTGTTTTAACAGAAACTCTTTAAGATTAGTTGTATTTTAACACAGGCCCCAATTGCACAGCAATGCACAGAAACTGCCTTTCTCTTGGTATTTTTCAGAATCTAACGCTAAAAACTTACTTGGCTTATTTAACTCCAGATTTCAAAAAGGCTCAAACTAAACCAAACTGTGATTTATAAGACACTAGGAACGCTGCACACACAGTCAATCAGCAGAAACAGGACTTAAACAAATGCTTCCTATGGATATGACACTATAAAGGCCAGGATGCCAAGAGGAATGTCACCTGGAAGCCACTTACCTAAGAACTTTTCTACCTTTGTCACTGATGCACAGCCCTGTTCTCTGCAGTATCACAGCTGGCCAAAACGGTTCCTGAAATAAGCGTCTTATGAAGTCCAAGGAAGGCCACCACAGAAGGAGGTTTCAGCTGTTACTGCTTCAGCCTCATTCCCCCATCTATTTATGGGCAGACAACACTCTCTCTGCACTCAAAAAGTGGGGGGTGACCCATGGGGAGTCACACAAAAGCTTAAGTTACAGAAAGACTAGCAGGCTGTTCTACTGCAAACCACTTCATAAGGTTTTTATTTCTCTTGGCTGCTCTAAAATTCTAGGCACAGTGGGGAATACAATATTACTAAAGAGAGAAATAGCAAAGCAAAAAGAAAATGTTTCAAATCCAGTGTTTTCCTAAAGAGCTACTTTATCTAGGTTTTTTATCTGAACTACTTGGGGAAATGACTCCTTTGTTCAAAATCCAGCACTGGAATTTATTTAAGTATGGCCATAAGCATGCCTACCCTGCTCATTCGAGTTATCATCCTATTTTCTAACCTTAGAAGTAACAGTATCAGGACAACCTCTCTCCTCTACCACACTGGAACAAATATCATTTTCCTCTTTACTATTCTCTCTCTTTTCTGTAAGCAAAGCGAGGCAGGATCAGTTACAAACATGCCCAAGAATTGCCTAACATGAAACAAACACAAAACAAGGACTTGTTAAATTAGAGGCCATTTTATTCTACGTGAAGAAGCATTAAAGAAGCGTGGTCCTCAGATCCAAGTCCTTATGTGTCACCCTTAAAAATAAAACTTGCAAATACAGGTGTTGAAAATCAGAGGTCCACATGGGCTGGAGGGGATGAGGGTGAGAAGGCAAGCAAGATCTCACAGGAGATAATTCAAGTCAGTTGCTCAGAATCAGTATACAGGTATGTAGGTAGACAGTTTTTGGCAGAAGGGAATCCTGTTTTCCTACTCAGGAAAAACAAACACACCCTTAGACTCTGATTACATAAACATGACCAAATTATTGAAGCACCTGGCTGGGTACAGCCTTCACCACAAAGTTTTTAAAACAAGAATCTTTTTAAAAAAGAAAGGTTCCACAGTACCAAAAGCATTTGCAGAAATTTTGTGAATACTCTCAGCCAAAATTATTTTACCTGTGTTATACAGAGGGTCAGATTAGATTAACAAAAAAATCACAAGTTAGAAGTCCAGAATAAACTACTAAATACTTCTGGAAGAATAAAATTTAAATATTTCATTTGTTTCATGAGCCACTAACATTTCAAAACCCGAAAGAATTATGTCTTGTATTTATAAAAAGATCCCCAAAACAATAATGAAGGATTAAGCTAATGATGTAATTAAAAAATACACCATTTCAACAACTGTACTCTTAGACTCTGCTATCTTAGATGTACACACATCTACTGATGCATAGAAAAATTCAGGTTAGTAGATCTCTCTGTTCTTTCACAGCCTGGACACAGCCACAATTGCATACGTGAATACATAACACAGGATGTGGAGAGAATTTTTTTTTTAATAAAACTTATTCTGCTGGCAAATAGATTTTTGAAAACAAAACTTGTCACAAGTTTCTTTATGAAATAAACTAGCATTCCTGATCAAAAACCCTCCCACCACCTTCCAACACCCACTAGNTTTTTAATAAAACTTATTCTGCTGTCAACAGCCTTCCAACACCCACTAACAGCCTTGGCTTTGTGGCCAGGACACGCACGCTGGCTCTCAGCCCTGCCACGCTTCACTGGGAAGTGGATTTGTGCCTTGTTCTTCAAAGTATTGGGTGTCATCAGGTTAAGCTTTTTGCGCAGACTGTAAGAGAACTAGATAAAAATCTCCATAAGCATCTTCCCCGAGCTGGGGGAGGGGGAATCTACAGTTATCAGCACTGCAGAACAGGAAAATATTTTCTAGCCTTGTCAAAGCTGTCCAGTAGGAAAATCATTTATCTGTTCACAGCTTCCCTAAAACAACACAGTGCAGCAACGCTTCATCAGATCAACCACACTGCAGCTACAAATGACTGTGAAGCCCCGGCGACAGACTTTCCAAGCAGTTTGTGGACTCACTGCTGCAGAACAGACTGAACCCACACTGCCACACAATCACACTCCCTTCCTAGGATCCCTGCCTCCCTCCTGTGCCTGCTGCCTTACCTCTCTCCTCTTCAGCACTCAACAAGCATGTAAATATTGCAAAAATCTGCAGAAAACAAAAGCAGATGCATCTCTCTACACAACCACTTAAAACCTCCTGCAAAGCCGACACCTCCTGCCTCTCCCCTTCCCTTCTGCCTCTCTCCATATCCATATACTGAAAACCCAGGCTGCAGACACCCTCTTTACCAGACACAAATCACATACATGCAACTTTTCAGAACTAACCACAGATGCTCCACTTCCCCCATATTTCTTAGGTTCTCACAGAATGAGCCCATAAACTTTGATTTTAATCTAAGCCTGTGGTGAAACAACCACAGACCATGCTCCACTGTTTCACAGACTATGATACTGTCTTAAAGCTATGGTTAGTAGAAATAATACTGTATGTCTGATGCAATAAACCTTATGTCATCATGCACACCGATGTACGACACTGCACTAATTACTCTGAATTTTCCTGGTCGAGAAGCAAAGAACTCACGCAAAACCTTTCTGCAGACGGTCGAGCTTTCTTGCATGTCTCAGTTGTCAACCTGAACAAGATCAGGCACGTTCCATACCCTGTCCCGGACAGCAGTAAGGGAAAGGCAGGAAAGTCTTTCCTCTAAAGACGCAGAAAAACTGTTTTTATATAGTTTTCAGTTCACAGTACTCTTATGAGTTTATCTCAGGAGGAGAGAATGTTCTACATGGACAGTAACATAACACAGCAAATACACAGACGGGGAAGTGGACCTGGCAGTGCAGTATTAGTGCCATCCTGCTGCTTCATCTTCAGCAAGTCACTTGTAACCTTTATTCCCTATCTTCCCCTTCCAGGTCTCATACTGATTTCATCTAGCAGATACAGGTATTCAGGGTAAGGATGATATTTGCACAGTACCTAAAAACCCACAGCACCAGGTTTACAATTTTTAAGTGAATTGGGAAAAGGCTTGCAGTTTGTTTTGCTGTTTTCCACTATCAACAGTGAAAATCCATAAATCGGTAACTTTCAGTAATCCTCACAAAAATGAGAAGCCAGCCTGTTCCATTTCAGATACTGTAATTAAGCAGCATATCTTCGTAATTAATAAGACTCATCAACACTGAGGGAAACATGACTTCCCAATGCACATTTGGAACTGCCCACTGTAGAAGATGAGGTTTGAGACCATCTAAGGAACCTGAACGAACCATCCATGGGACCCGATGAGATCCATCTGAAGGTCCTGAGGGAACTGGTGGATGAAGTTGCTAAGCCACTATCCATCATATTTGAGAAGTTGTGGCACTCTGGTGAGGTTCACAGTGACCAGAAAAGGGGAAACATAACCCCAATTTTTAAAAAGGGAAATAAGGAAGACCTGAGGAACCACAGGTTGGCCAGTCTCACCTCTCTGCCCAGCAAGATTACAGAGCAGATCCCCCTGGAAACTATCCTAGGCATATGGAAAATAAGGAGGTGACTGGTGACATCCAACACAGCTTCACTAAGGGCAAATGGTGCCTGACATATTTGGTGGCCTTCTACAACAGGGCTACAGCATTGGTAGATAAGGAAAGAGCAATTGACATTATCTACCTGGACTTCTGCAAAGCATTTGACACTGTCCTGCACTACATGCTTGTCTCTAAATTGGAGAGACATGGATTTGACAGATAGACCACTCAGTGGATAAGAAATTGGCTGGATGGTTTCACTCAAAGAGCTGCAGTCAACGGCTCAGTGTTCAAGTGGAGACTGGTGACAAGTGGCATTCCTCAAGGGTCAGTATGTGGACTGGTGTTAACATCTTTGTTGGAGACATGAATAGTGGGACTAAATGAACCCTGAGCAAGTTTGCAGACTACACCAAGCTGTGTGGTGTGGTGGACACACTAGAGGGAAGGAACCTCGACAGGCTTGAGAGGTGGGCCCATGCAAACCTCATGAAGTTCAAGGCCAAGTGCAAGGTCCTGCATGTGGCTCGAGGCAATCCCAAGCACAAATACAGGCTGGGTGGAGAAGGGATAGAGAGCAGCTCTGAGGAGAAGGACTTGGGGGTGCTGGTTGATGAGAAGCTCAAGATGAGCCGGCAATGTGCGCTTGCAGCCCGGAAAGCCAACTGTGTCCTGGGCTGCATCAAAAAAAAGCGTGACCAGCAGGTCAAGGGGGGTGATTCTCCCCCCCCACTCTGCTCTCATGAGACCCCACATGGAGTTCTGTGTTCAGCTGCGGGGCCCTCAACATAAGGAGGACATGGACCTGTTCGAGCAGGTCCAAAGGAGAGTCACAATGATGATCAGAGGGCTGGAGCTGGACAGGATACAAGGACAGGCTGAAACAGTTGGGGTTGTTCAGCCTGGAGAGGAGAAGGCTCCAGGGAGACTTCAGAGCAGTCTTCCAGTACTTAAAGGGGGCAACAGGAGAGATGGGGAGACACTCTTGGTCAGGGAGTGTAGTGAGAGGACAAGGGGTAATGGTTTTAAGCTGAAAGAGGGTAGATACAGATTAGATACTACGAAGAAATTTTTCACTGTGAGGGTGGTGAGGCACTGGAACAGGTTGCCCAGGGAAGCTGTGGATGACCCATCCCTGGAGGTGTTCAAGGCCAGGCTGGATGAGGCTTTGAGCAACCTGGGCTAGTGGGAGATGTCCCTGCCCATGGCAGGGGGGTTGGAACTTGATGATCTTTAAGGTGCCTTCCAACCCAAATCATTCTATGATTCTACGATATGTATTGACAAATTGCCGCCACCACCTCCTCCTCCAGCATTACAGACACTAAGTCAGCACGTTGGCTTCCTGCAGGCTCACTTAAGGAAGAGGACACATGTGTAATTCCTTTCCAAGCATCAGTAAAGACTATTGCAAGTTTTGAAACGGGCTCATTCTAAAACCATTTTGAATAACTTTTCTCTAATTGATTTAGAAGGTAATACAGAATAAGATTTGAGCTTCCTTCAGAGACCTATTCTTTTTTTTCCCCCCTGTAGTCCTGGATTTCGTAACTAGCCGTTCAGGAGGTGTAATTAGGTTATGGCCTTCTCCAGGTGATTTCCTTCAACATCCTCAAAACTGTTAGATCCCCAAGTGTATCTCGAAGCAGAGTACTGAAGCTTTCAAGAGCCCTTCAGGCCTTACTACATGGGAAACCCTGATGTAGGTCAGGATGTCAGGATGAAGAGCAGTTCTTCCAACCCTAGCTGCACAATTAAACAAATAAAGTCCTGCCATTTGAGAGCAGCTTAAGATTGGCTTGAGTGCTCGTATATTCCTCCAAGTGTGATGAGTAAACCTGTGCTGCCAGACCACATGCAGTCCTAACTAAGCTGGCTCTGAAACTTCCACTGCCACTGCTCCATGGGCAGAAACTAAACAGACCTACAGGACAGTATGAGGTGGGATAATTTGGGCCCCCCCCCCCGCCTCAGGGGGCCTCTGGTTCAACCTCCAGCCCAAAGCAGTGTCACCCATGAGATCATACCTGCTTTCTCAGGGCTGTATCCAGTTGGATTTTGAAAACCTCCATGGAAGAAGACTGCAAAACCACTCCAGGCAGCTTGACTGACCTCACGGTGAAAAATGCCTTATAGACAGGGACCTCTCTGACTTCACACCTGCTGTCTCTTGTCTTCCTACCATGCAGCACTGTGAAGAACCTGGCTTCATGCTCTTGAAAACCTCCCCATAGTGCTGCAAGGCTCCCCCAAGCTTTCTCTTCTCCAGGCTCAACAGCAGGCACAGTTCCTCTGGCTCTCCTCACAACACAAAAGCCCACGCCTCATGACAACCCTGGTAGGTCTCCACTGAACTCACCTGTTTACCAGCATGCCCCTTGTCCTGGGGGGCAGTACAACAAGATGCTGTATTCTGGATGTAGTCTAACGAGTGATGAGAGGAAGGGGATAATCGCTTCACTTGACCTACTGGCTGTGCTCCTGTTAATACAGGGCACACGGCTGCCCCATGCTCCGCTCGCCGTCCACCATGACCCCCAGGGGCTTCTCGGCAGAGCTGCTCCCCACCGGGCTGGCCCCAGGCTGTGCTGGTGCAAAGAATTACTCCTGCCAGGAAAAAAAGCCAGGAAGCCCCCTGTAAGTAGCTGTTTAAATGGTAAATTTGCTTAGTAATCAGCGGCAGATGAAATGGATAGAAATTGAAGCCAAGTCTTCTTAGTGTTAATACACCTTACTTAGTAGTACTAAATCGCATCTTAGGGCCATATTCAGATGGCCTAAATTCCACATAAATCCTTCTGCCTCCTATTTCTTATTAGCTGGCTTTCAGGCAGCTCCCCATTCAGCATCTTATGTAAATTCTCTGAATTGCTCTCCAAAACCACCTAGATTTCTCTGACTGACTAAGAAAAGGGGCTTGAGCAGAATTCAGGCCACCTGAACTCAGTCTTCAAGCTCTGGGAACACTGCAGCATCACACTGCATTATTCCTTTGGTTCTGTCACCATGGCAGTAAGCAGCAGCCTGTTTGTCAGGACAGGTTTTAGTTTAGTTATTCTTCCACTGGAACATTTATTTTTAAAGAAAATGTACATTTCTAAACAATTCAGGATTCAGTTCTTCCTGCTACCTGCTGGACATTTACTCCGTAACTGGAGCTCCTTGAACAGGAACTCTTCATCCATAGCCTCTCACATTCTGTCCCGAGCCACATGTGCTGCTTTGTTCCAGATGTCTCGACAATCCACTGATAAAAATGTTATCTTCAGTATGATTGTGGCTCAAACCATTCACTGGTCTACAGACAGGAGGGATAAAAGCCCTACATCATTACTAAATGTGAGCTGGGGGAATCAATGTTTTAAATGCTCTTCAGTTCAGCAAGAGCACACCCGTGCTTTAAGTCAAGCATAAAGGTATTTCCTCTAGTTCTTCAAAGACTATCAGTTTTCCAACAAATACCACTCTGGTTTTCTTAGGCTTCAGGCTGAACCAGATCTCTTGATTTGAGAAATTATTTCTCACAGCCATTATGGTTCTATAACACTGTCATAAACTGAAAAGTTACGCACACCAGCATACTCAGCCCAACATGCTCTACTCAGTGGGTCTCACACAATCAGGATCCTCCAAGCAAGAGAGATGGAGCAGGGAAAACAGGAATTACCCATCAACACTTCTGAAAGGAGGAACCAGATTCAACTCACCACAGTCCTGACACTTTGCTTCAGGACACTGATGAGGCTTTTGTCAAAGCCCCAGAGCGCTCCAGACACACAGGTCAGGACAGCCTACCCCTGTCCCCAGCGGTAAGCTAGAGCTCTCAAAATGTCACAGCACACCCACAGACACACGACTGTGAAATATACAGAATAATACTGGGGCTGAGGATTATCACATTAATGATTACTTTGAGCAGAATGGGACACTTGGAAATGGCACAACTTTCAGAACCAGGTAGCAGCTTACTGAGGATCAAACAAGCTATTTTAGAAAAAAAAACAGCAGGTCTGCTTCTCTCCCAGGGATTCTGTTTCCATTAGTAAGTAGCTTGCTTTCCTGACCAGCCCACAGGGACTGGATCCATACCAGAGGCTGAGCGTCTTACGTGTTTCACAAGTCTTGACCACACAGATCAGCAGATTCATCAAATTCACTCAAGTTTGTCAGCCAGACATCAAAACTGAACACACAAAGCATGAAATTTGGAGCTACCAACTCTTTCTAGGTACTAACAGTAACAAACATGCTGAGCAACCACAAAGAAAATTGACTTCTTCAGTCACAAGTTTTAGCTTCGACCATTCCTGAAGCATAAATCCACAGGACAAGGAGGAATTACCAGGCTTAACAATGTCTTTCCTTAACTTTTCAAAGCACACAGGACAGGCAAATACAATGAGATGTGTTTGCTCTCTCAGTGGTGCACACAGTTAGCAGTATGAAGTCTTATGAGTGCACCCAGATGATTATCTTTCTCTTTCACATAATTAACACATCTACCATTTCTGACTTTTACTTCTTACCCCCAGGAAAAAAAAAGTCACATGCCACAGTGAATTTTTTGCACAATGTGATGCTAAGTCCACTCTGCAGAAGGACTATTTCTACAGTAGAATATGACGAGACAAAAATCCCATTATATCATTTTGGTTTCATTTTGTGCTTTTTCTTTACATGATGCTTCGAACAACATAATAATAAAAAAAACCTTCAGTGCAACTGAAATATTCCTTAACACTTCTACAATATTCTAAAATATTTTGAGTAAAATGAGTGCCCTTACCCTTAACAGACTTTTTAAAGTAGTAAAAATCATTTATCATTGGTTTTGTAATTTTTCACAAATGCTGTACTGACCACAACCCTTTTAAAGTTAGAGAGTGAGGTTATCTACATACATGAATTTCACATTTGGTGTTATCAAATCCATTTCACAGGCCAAAAAAAAGCCATGTTTTAGAATGTGGTCCTTCTAAACAAAAAAGCCGTACTTCTCATTTAAAAACCTATATACTAGCTGTTGTACATAATTACTACATGTTCGGGGGGGGTTATTTATTCACAGCAAGTTAAAACAAAATCTAACAGCACACATAGACTACCTTACAACTAAGTTTATTCAAGCCGCTATTGTAATTTTTCTGCCCATCACTGTTCGCTTATTTCCCGGAGGTTTCGTACGGGTGCCACAGACTGAGCCCCATGCCGTTTATGGGACTACCTGAAATAATCTTCCAACGCCTGCCCCTCTCCACGGGGTGAAGGCTATTCCTCTGGCATCACTGCCGAGCAAGCCCACACGGGGAAGGTACCTCAGCCCTACATCTAGCACCAAAGCCCCACAAACCAGAATGAAAACGGCAAAATCCACCCGGGAATTCCTCCGCGCCTCCTTCACCTGCGCTGCTCTCCCCAGACCCGCACCCACAGACCGCAGCCTGCACGGCCGCACCGAGCCCCGCGATCCGGGACACCCGGTTCCGCGCCCGGGACACGCCGTTCCCCGCCCCCGCACCGGCGGCCGGTCACCTGCGGGGGCCGCGGCGGGAGCCCTCCCCCAGCCCCAGGGGCTCACGGCGCGCCTCCTCCACGTTGCGTACGAGCCGCAACACAAAGAAAAGGAGAAGAAAAAACCGCCGGTTACTGGCTAATTACCCGGCAATCCCCCGCCGCCACTGGGACCCCGACCGGCCGCCGCGGGGGTCCCGGAGGGCGCAGCCGGGTCGCCCCTCACCTCCCGCCGCCCCCGCCGCGCCGCTTCAGCACCACCGCGGCCCGGATGGCCGCCGCGCCCGCA
>VZTO01004790.1:4437-47923 GCA_013400615.1 Syrrhaptes paradoxus | reverse complement strand
TGCTGCTGGAGGGCAGGTTCCTGGTGAACAATTACTGAAGGCCTCTTCTATCAATATTGACTCATCCGGATCCTGAAAATGTGCCTTCACAATGAAAGGTTTTAATTTAAACAGTGTAATACAATACTGAAAGACACAATAAATGAGCACCTGCCAAAGATAAGCACAATGAAAATAACATATGGGAAGAAGGCTTCAAAGCCCAGAAGAAAGATGTAATTACAGCAGGCTGTGTGGCTGTGTCTGCGGTGGTGGCAGCCAGCGTTGCCAGCAGGGTTGGGTTTGTTTGCCTCCATTGGTGCAGGTCAAGTGTTCCCCTCACACAGCCCTTGGGGCCATGCACCCCAGCGATCTGAGCAGCACGGCGCGAGGAAGGGAAGGACTGAAAAGCTAAGGGCAGCAGGCTGAACACAACCTACCTACAGATCGTGGGGCAGCGAGTTACTTTGTACCATTTATAAACTGTACAGCTGACCACTGCACGTGGCGTATGTCCCACTGATAGCCCTTCCTCCGGTCCCCTCACGGGGAGTGCGTTGCAGAGGAAGGAGCATTGTTTGCATCTGTGGTCATCTGCAGAGTCCTACAGTGGCAGGGAAACAAAAGCTAATAGAGTACATACTTCTAGTCCAGAGACTAACTAAGTCAGTCACCTCTGTTACTGGAGAAAACGCTACCAAGTGTTTAGGACTGGAAGAGAAGAGATGGCCACTGACAGTTCTGAAAAGCAGGACACGTTATCCACAGGAGTTGTCTGAGCTACAAAGGTCGTGAGCTACCCAAGCAAAAGTGATGCTAGCTGAAATACAGGCAGAGGTATGGAAAGGTTATATTTAAAGCAGTTACACGCTCACTGGAAAAAAGTGAAAGAGGATAAACAGACTTGGAAGGAGAAGAAGCTCATTTTTCAAAGGGCATTTCTGCAACAGGGGATGCAGGTGGCTTTGACAAAGGATTCACTTACATCATTAGAGACAGACCAAACTTATCAAATACAATAGGAATGTTAGCACAAGGAAAGGAGTCCTAGATTTGTCTCATGAAATCTTTCACATTCCATTCAAGGCAAGGAAGGTTCAGGATAAAACTAAAAGCAATTCCACATAAAGGAAGATGGGAGATAAAGCACTGGACAACGCAGAGCTCACCTGCTCGGCATCACATCTCATGTTGAGCTCCCTGTTCTTGCTGGCTCCCAGGCAATCACCAGTGCCTGAGCAGTAAAATACCTTGGGAAAAGCCTCACTTTGAGAAATGCACAGGATCCACAACTTGAAATTAAATGTGACCTTTATTAAACTGCTAGATCTGAACACTATCAAGTTTTACGAGCAGGGGATTCCAAAGAAACTTTAACTCCAAATATGGATTTGATGTAAACTTTCTATTTTAGCCCTGCCTTTATTACAGTGTGCACCAATGTGCATGTTTTAAATTTGCCTGAACTTTTGAGCTATTAAAAATTCAAAAGCTGTGTGACTAGGTATATTTATTCCAAACAGACACAGCTATTGGCTGTATCCCTATTAGCCTTCAGGGTAAATGAGGAGTTAATGATAACATACCACCCCTGCAAGATGTTTTTTGAAAAATTGTAAGGCCTGTGGTGGTCATGGCCCCCAGTTCTTACTGCCTTTGCCTGGAACAAGATAATAGCTACATTATCCAACCCAGTACTCCATGGCTGGCACTGAGGAGCTTGCAAGTTGTTACAGACACCAAAGTAGCTGAAGTACTTCCATTGCCCTGCAAATATCGACCATCCAAGCCACCAGGATCTCCTGGTGTGCAGGGCCATGCGTCAGACCCTCATCACAGAGCCTTTGTTATGTCCCAACAAGCTGTCCCATGCATTCCATATCTTAAGATGATTTAGACAGGAGTAAGCCATTCAAATAACAACAAAAACACTGCGAGCTAACTGGTAAATCCTAACAGGTCTTGAAGCTTTAATTCATTAGTGTTTAAACCCATTTCTAAGGAGCTATGATTAAAAAGACTAACTGTGTCCAATCCTTTGGTCTACAATGACATCTCCTTCTGTACTTCCTCCTGTACTGCCTGGTGCTGGTGGCTGCTGGAGACGGCACTCCAGGCTGGATAGCCGGGTCCTTGGCAATCCCTGAGGCTCCTAATTCAGCTCAGCATCAGAAGTGAAACATCATCTGCAGCCCACACTGATTAAGCAACTTCAAATTTAGAGAAACCTAAGGTTTAAAAATATATACATATATACACAAACAACAACATACTGATTTAAACACAATCCTACACGTTTTCAGTATTTTCTGGAGCTTCTTTATAGATTCCTGATATTTACATATAGCATAGGCAAAGCTTTTCTTGATATCAGGGATTTTACCACATCTTTTTGCTTAAATGTAGATTTTTACAGAGCAGGGCTTTGGAAGATACTGGTGTAATGTGGCATTTACACTGCAACACTTCTCTTGTAGGAGTCTATGCTGAGTGTCCCATAAGGAAACCAAAGAATTTGGGGATTTACAGTAGACACAGTAGTCACCTATGAAAGGATTGATAACTTATGTTTATAACTGGAAATTTAAACTGCACAAGATACATACACTAGTGACTGTGGGAGACAGTGACCCTTCCTGTGCAAGCTATGCACAATGATAGGAAATGACAAGTTAAAATAGCAGCTGATTTATATTTTAAATAAAAAGGCACAATAGCACAATTGAAGGCAGGAAAGAAGTTCTTGTATTACCCTAGAGAGCATTCAGGCAGAGAAGGAGTATTTGTGAAAACATTAATGGCTCCTACTAAGTACATTCATGTATTCACAAATGCTTATTTTTTTTTTTAATTTTCTAGAAGGAAAAGCTCATTAACTATTCTCACTTTCCCTTTTAAAAAGTTTCAAGCATCCAGGAAAGGGGGAAAAAACCCACTGCCATATGTTTCGATCAGCAACAGGGAATGAATAGCAAGCAGTAAATAGCAGGGAAGATTGCAAGTGATCTTATGAAAACACTGATTTGGAAGTCAACTGACTCATGAAAGAGAACAGAAAGCCAATGTTATATTTGGCCAATTCTAACTAATATCCAATGGGAATTAATAAAAACAAAGCTACGAGCCACACTGAAAGAGGAGAGCTTATGAATGGGTAACTACATGTGGCGGGTTGGCATTAATCTTTGATGAGCAGGCTGCTGCCTGCTGATATTCAGGAAGAAAACAGAGGGGGAAGAAAACCAACAGTGTCACCAATACAGCAGATGTGAGAGCTTTTAGCTAAAAATCCTTGGAGGGACACAAAATCAAGTACTTCAAGAAGGTACATGTGGTTAAACTAAAATCAAATTGACTTATGTGAAACAGAGAATTAAAGAAGGGCTTAGGTAGGACAAAGTTTGCAGTCTAGATAGAAAATATTTCATTGTATGCCTTCAAACTTGTGAAAAATAAATTACTCTATAATTAGCAAACTTTCTCCATGACTCACTAAATAATTGAACGCTACAAATTGATACAGTATTTCTCTAAATTAAATTAATTTCAGCTAAAAAGAATATGATCTTTTTAAACAGTTTGCTTAGAATTGATTTCATTTTAGCTAGACAATAACCAGTCCAACAAAGGGACTCACATTTTTAATTAAACAATCAAACTGGAATTATAGTGTTCTGTTTCTAAAGATATCCTGGTAGTGTGACATTTCGAATGCCCTCTAAAAATGTAAAGGGGGCTGAGCTAATACTGAAGGGCAGGGAGAGCCAGCTGGGATGCGGGTGCTGGCAGCAGAAACAGCTTGTTTTCCCAAAATGATCATTCCCAGAATGGTTAATTTTGGGGTGTTGTTTTGAAAGATGGAAAAACATTTCTAGAGCAAGCAGCATGCCGTTTCAATGCTGAATAGTCTCCACGTACAGATCAGTACATTTGACTCATTTTTATCCATGAAGCTTTTTGTTTCCAAATAAAGGAAAAAATGAGTATGTTGCTAAGATTAAATTGGAAAGCAGAAAACTCTAGCAACATGCCCCAAATGATTAATTATTTAGTAGAACATTTGGTAAAACGGGCATGCCAAGAGCCACTTTTCACAGAGAGAGATTGATGACATTAATAATAAGGTGATCAAGGGTACAGAGTAAAATCTATCACCACTTGGCACAGTTCAGCTTTCTTAATGCTTAAGTACCTCTTTAAATTCCTCTCTTGTATTTTCTTACACCACAGGTATATTGCCAACCCGCTGCGATAAATCAGAGTGCCATTTAGGTATTAACAGTATGATAACCCCCCAAAACTGAAATTTCCAACTAGGGGAAAGCATGTAAGTGAGTTAGGATCTGTAAAACAAGCTGCAAGGCACGCTCTGCAACACCGCCACACCCTGGAACCGCCACGCTATGAGAAATCGTGTTGCCCACGGAAAATCGGGGCAGGATTAAAAATAGAATCTATTTCTGCTCTTGAAATTTCTTGCTCAAAATCTGCCTATCATTTTCCAGGCCAGTGAAACGTCACAGTGGAGCTGACAGCATCAAAGGCAGCCAAGAGGAATCAAAAGCATCAAACAATGAACAGTGACTGGAGCTGCAGGAAAGAGGTGATCCTTATGGGCTACAAAGACAGCCGTGTCCTGAATGACCAGTGTCTTAAAACAACATTTAATCACCAGACAGACCACCAAACCATCCCAGCCCAGCTCCGAGCCCATGTCCGAGCCTGGGCATGCTGTCCCCCATGCTGCGTGTACCCCACGGCCACCCAGGCTGGGCACCCCAGCACCCCGCTGCACCCCGGCTCTGCCCCACGGCCACGGCAGCTCTGGCGTGCTGCAGCCCCGGCACCGACACCCTCCCAGCCACGGCTCTCCTGGGCACCGCACACATTTAAGGTTGCTTCTTCACTTAAGCAGCATAGGCCACACAGCCCTTTTGCTTTTTAGACCACCAGAGTAAGACCACATTTGTCTGGATTACCCTGTGTCCACCTGGTATTTGATAAGGAAGAAGGAAAAAAGCCACTTCTCGAGACAGACTTGCTCTCTTCTCCAATTCTAAATAAACAACCACAGTAAAGAAGTACTGCTACAGACAGAGCCGGCAGTTCTAAACCCTGTAATGAGACAGTGAGTGGCTAAAACAATCCAAGAGCACTTTCCTGCTGCAGCAGGTGAAGACTGCAACAGCTTCTCATATTTTGCTTTTATTTAATGGGGTTTTTTTAGTCAACTATTGTGCATTGTTTTCATAAAACCAATTTACAGTCTAAGACTTAACCAGGAAACAAACGTGGCCAAGGGTTTCCTAAACAGAAGCTTAAATTTGGCCTCTTGTGCAAGTCAGGTGTTTGGGGTTATTGAGAAAATTGAGGTAAACTGCTGAGCATTTGCAGTTTGGGAAACACCACAAATTAAATAGGAGCCTTAACATGCCTGAGAGGTGTTCTGGGAAAAGGTTCCCCACTTACCCATCTCCTGTGCAGCCCACATTCATGGTGGAACTTCTCCCTCACATTTGCAGTGCACTTTTTTGTCTTGAAAGGGTCCAAGGCTATTGGAGCAACCTGGTCTAGTGGAAGGGGGCATGGCAGGGGGTGGAACTCAATGATCTTTAAAGGTCCCTTCCAACCCAAACCATTCTGTGATTCCATGATTCTAAGGCTATTTAACAATTTAACGAAATAAGTCACTACTACCCTATCATATTTGTATAACATTACTTCCAATGCTTAAATCTGAGAATCCTAACCAACACGAACATTCCAAGCTGAGAAGCAGAAAGAGGGTGAACAAATGTATTTTCTTTCTTTAGGGTAGAGATAAATAACAAAGATGCTTCAGAGCAGACCAAATTTCAGACACAAAGTTGTGACTAAGTATAAAAGTACTCAATTAATTTGTACTGAACTTGGGCATACTGGAAATTAATACAGAATTATAAAGGTAGGAGTGAAAGGACTGAGAGTCCTGCCTAAGCTCTGAAGAAAGCTGTGAAATAGCTCAAGCAATGGATGCATACAGTGCAGGTTCATCAGAAGATGAAGAACTATAGAGAAGTTACTCCTGGAAGAAAACAAAGGCAGATTCTGTATACAGACAGTTGCGCTGGCTATCTTGTGATATGTAAGAACCAAAAGTATAGTAATATTACAAAAAGGAAAGCTATTGCAATAAGACCCAGCTCCAGTGTGTAAAAATCAAGCGTTTTGTGCCTCTCAGTCGCCAGGGTGCTGTTGATCAATACAGTCAGAGCCTGATTATTCAAACTGCATTATGAATTCTTACATGAAATTGATTTTTAATCTGGGGCTGTTTGAATTCTAACACCTGCATCTGATTTTGGTTTAGCATAACAAATCAATCATTTTAATACCCATGAAATTTAGTCCTCAAAAAATAAGTTCATTGAACACACTTGGATTTCCTTTGTAGCAGTGTACAGCAATGCCTCAATAAAATCGTGAAATTTCAAAAGAATGGCTTTCAAGTGTGCTTTGTGTAGGAGGGAGCAACTCCTTTCCCCCTGCCAGAGAGATGGAAAGGAAGCCATCCCACTGATTTCACTAAGCGGAAGTAGCGAACCCTTCAGACAGTCAGGGATATAGCAGAGGTGCCCAGTTTTGCAGGCTGAGCTGATCTGCTGCTTAGCACCTGCAAGGCAATGGTTTGTTGCATTTAGTGCAGTTTGTCCATCTGCAGAGTGCTTTGGGGATGCTGGAGCTATGCAGCAGCAGAGTACCAGACCTGAGACATGCTCCTAGAGGATGGGAGGGGAAAAAAAACCATAACTATTTCCTTAAAGCTTCATTTAAGACATTTTTACATGTGTAAACCCAGGGATTATTCAGGGACTTGTGTGTTCATGGGTTCTTCTGGGCAATGCTGAGCAGAATGCCAGATCTGCTCAATTGTACATTTACAGTGTTCCTTACTGATCGCATCAGACAATCCATACAGCCTGCTGCTTAAGGACCCTTTGGTCTTCAAGTTACTTCTTGGTAATGGTAAGAGGAGGTTTATTTAGGTTTTGGCTGATGGACATACTTCTTTGCTTCACAGCAATTACTTAGTGATTGAAATTTTGGTATCAGAAACAGCAGGCAATGAAACAAAACTGCTCTAGCAGCTAGGTTCTATATGCTTAATAAAGAGTAATTGCAAAATTCAATACATTTTAAGGCTATCTCACTGTCATACTAGAGAAAGGAATCACTGGTTAAAAACAAATAAATCCTAAACCAAATACTAATATACTTACACATACTAACATTCCATTCTATACAATAAAACCATATTAGAAAACATATCAAAAGCATTAGAAAGCATATAGAACTGAGCACTCACAGTGACAAGTAAAATCAGAAAATATACAGAGAATAAAAGGAAAATATGCAGAGCATAAAGGCATGAGGATTTAAGAGAAAGGTCTCATTCAAGAATTCATAGCTGAAGGTGCAATAATGAAAGTATGATTTTGTAAGCCTCCTACATTTTGGCATTATTCTGAAGGAAATCTACGAAAGCATAAATAACTGAAGACAGTGTGATCTCTTTGATGATTAAAGTGATCCAGCACTCTGAGGTCAGAGATAGGGTGGTCTGGGTTTAGGGAAAATAGGCCAGTGATATCTGGGAGCACATGGAGCATTCATCCTCACCTCACACAGGAAAGGTCTAAGGATTAGAAGGATTAAGATTAAGGAAGACAGTTCATGCGTGAGGAAGACTATAGCCACACTTGCTTAACAGTGCATAAAGAGGATATTTGCATACCATGATCTGTATTACTGCAAAATGTTTCCTTCATCAGCTAACGGATCATTTATTCAAAACACTGCATTTTGCTCCTCTTCTGTCCTCTCATATTTCTAAGACATGAGCATTTCTAAGAAATGAAAGTAGAATATTTGCAAATGTCTATAAAAACCATAAATACTTTGGATGTGCAGTGAATATTTTTAAGGGATTGTTCCCCTAAATCTTTCCCTCAGGAGACCAAAACTCTTATTACATTCGCAGTAGAACATCACCATTCAAAGAAGTCTTTAAATCCTGAAAGGGTGATCCAGCTTAACCATGAGCAGTATTTCCTCCTGAGCGCTGCATGCTGGACCTTTCTGGAGACAGCCTGTGCCAAAAATTTCTAACCCCATCCAAACATCCATTAAACCTTTGGCAAGAAGAGAACAAATATGAATTTATCCTCTCAAACTATAACTCACAAAATACATTTTGGGCTGGTCTTTGATAGCCAGTTAAACATGGGAAGGACACAGTATGCCCAGTACTCGGTGCAGACAAGGACCAGTGAGCTCCTGTGCAAGGCAGCTGGTAGCTGACAACATGATAGCACAGGTATCCACAGAGACCTATAAACAAAAAATACATTTTTATCATATATTAAGCTTTCATGCTTATGCCAGCTTGGGAAAAAATGGCCATACTTTAGCTAGTGATCACCTAGTTACTCACTGTAAAATTTTTAAACTGTGTCTGCACCTTGTTTGGTGTTATTTGGGTTGTTTGTAAAGGCATTTTGCCTCACCTATTTCTGTAGTTGAGACAAAAGTCTGGAATTTTAAATCATACTCATTAGCACAGCTTACCAAGGTCATGTTCTCACATAACCTGTTTTGCTCCTGACAGTTCTGAAAGCTCAATTGCATGTTCTGAGTCAGCTCCCTTCTCCTCCAGAACAGGACGTTAACACAGGCAACAGCATTACTTTTGCTTCTAGCAAGGTATTGGTGTTTCCCATGGAAGGGTTTGGCAATAGTTGCGTCTTATGTAAACAAGTAGAAATGAACTGTGCTTTCTGGAGGCCTAAATAATTTTATTAATTCCTTGAAATTATGCATAGATGTAAAATCTTGGTCCTGGTAGATATTAAGTCATTATACACTTAAAGTTCTATTTCTTTTCTGTTAAAGTAATAACAGCAATTGTTTTGCAGTATGCTGGTGTGTTGGGAATGTCTGCAAACTGTAGGGCTGGTTTAGTGTAAAGTATTCTTAGAATAAATTAGAGCACTATTTTTTCAAGATTTTAAGTCTGTAATAGACAACTAGACTACTCGTGTGATACTGCAATTAACAGTGATGCAAATGTAATAGTGAATAGCAAATGCAGTTACTGAAAGCATATTGTGAAATATCTAATCAATGTGTGCAATCTGGATGCCTTTGCGATATAATCAGCTCGAACTGTCATTAGGTGTCATTTGCTTTGCTCCTGCCGAGGCAAAGAAAGCATGATACAAAGCATTGAAAACTAATATCTATCAGGAATCTTACTTTAAAAAGCTTTAAACTCTCCTTATTACCTCCTTATTTTTCTTAAGCAGGAAAAAGTCCAGCCTGCAGTTTGATTTTAGAAGCTGACTATTACTATTCTGAAAATACACAAAGGGTTATGCAGTGTGGGACAGATTACACCCCATCATCCTTATGATATTATATTAGTAATATCCTTTGCCTGCAGGAATACTAAATAGCCACGCTCTTAATCCTAAAACATGAAGTGATCTCCCAACCTGCTGAGAAGCACTGCTCCCAAAGCGCTTCTAGCCCTCACAGTCAGCCTGGAGGGAACCTGTGATTTCCTTACGTTTCATTTACCAGAGTGAAGTAGAAAAGAAAAACAGTCGTAATCTAAAAATCCCAGCAACTAAGACATCAGTACTTGTATAAACAAAGCCTGAAATCTTGACAGGTTCTGAATCCACAGTGAAAAGGATGCAATCTTAGATTTGCCAGTAACATTTTTTAGATTTTCTGTGGTGCAAGTAAAGATTTTTTTAAAAAATTTAGGCTCACAATGTGGTTTTTGAGATACACTTATTGCCTATAGAACCCAGTCCTTGATTTAGGAAATACATGTATGCTATGATACAATGGAAACTGGGCAATATAAGTCCCCCAGAAGTCACGTCTGAAGGGCCAGCTGCAGAGCAGCCCGGCTGTGCCCAGCTGGAAGCACAGGCAGGAGAGCTGCCTCTGGCCTTTCAAGAAGAAGGTGTTGGATTTCAGTGACAGCTCTTTAAAAAGAGCACAACCAAACGGGTCTGGGAAGGTGACACCGACACACAGGTCATCCTCCTGTTGAACTAAACTTTTGGGTCCCCTGAAAATTCTGATGTACAGCTTTATCTGGAGCAGGCTGTTCCCAGGACAGAACACACATGCTCCGACTGCTGTAAGCCCCGCTCTCCATCCCCTCTGCCCTTTTTCTTCATCACTTGTTGCAGTATGTACAACATAGCCCTTGCTCTCACAGCAGTTGCACTAGACTAGAATCAAAGTTTAGATGCTGGCAAATGAGCGTAGGAGGCTCCAGCCACAAGGAAAAGGTCTTTTCATACCTGAAAAACAACATGCATACTTCTGCTGCCATGTAACTAAAAACATAGTTATGGTTAGACACATGACGATGAGTAACAAGGATATAGATTACTAGCTCTTGAGTGCGTGGAGATGTGTTCACGCCATGCAAAATGCTGACAGTGCCAGCATTCATCACTTGCTTGTAGTGACATCTCCCCCTACATGCTTTTTATTTTTCCATCATGAGCTAAAATTTCAAAATGTGACAGTAAGAGCTAGTTATGAATGTCCTGAACTGACAAACAAGCGGTTATCCACAGAAAGACTGATAGATCTTAAAAACAGTGGGAAACTTGCACGTCCGTATCCCATCTTGTCAGCACTAATTGGGGTAATAGCCCCGCTTCATGACAGGTTAATGACCGCTGCATTCCCTGCCCCTCAGCTCGCTAACCGGTGCCTGGCTGCTTGTGCTGAAACGAGACGGGGAGGGGAGTCACACACCAAGCCCGGCGCTCCAGCTCGTGGTGGCTCAGAGCAGCTCTTCCTGCTGGTTTTCATTCAGTCCTGCAAGGGGTGACGGAAAAGATGGGATAGTGGGCCTGTCACATCATTCCCAGTGGTAATTCTGGGACCAGCAGCTGGTGTTGGTGGGAGGACACTGGTCACTGGGATCCATGGAGGCTCTGCGGCTCCCCACAGCCAGTTATTTTGTCACATCTGAACAAGGAATTCCCAGCCTTTCTCCCCTGCAGCAGATTCAATTAGATGCAATACTCGGTAACTAAAAAGCAAAACGAGACCCCTCTCACTTGAGCCAGAGCCAGCCCCCTGTTGGCTTTGGCGGGTGTTGGCTCCTGCTGAATTGAGGAATTCACAGCCGGCCGTAGGTATGTGGGTGAATACCTGGGAGGGTGACGTGCCCCGTGTGCCTGTTTGCATCGCTGGGTAGCAGCCAGGAGGCACAGCAGCTCACTTCAAACTGTGAGCTAATGACGGATGTCCTTGCCTGCAGGAGGGTGGGTGACTCTGCACCATTTCTGGTGCCACCTGCCTGACACCACCTTGCTTTCTGGTGATAGTTATTTGCCTGCTCTCTAGATCATCCCCTGGGCAAAAATAAACAAACACAGCAACAACTGTCACCAGGACTCTTCACACTTCACAGTCTGCCCATGCACGCTCAGCTCCCTCCTCGCTGTCCGTACCCTGCATTTTCAGTGGGTACTTGCTGCTCCAGCCATTGGGTATTTAGTGGCAGCATGTCTGCCCCAGCAGTTTGATCAGCTGCACTCCTATAATCTAAACAGAGGCTAAAAGCCCATTGCAGACAAGGTCTTAGAAATATGAAGAGGCTTGCAATAAGGAAAACAAAACAAAACCAAACTGCTCTTAACACATCTGTGGGTTTTTAATATGAAGCTATTTCATGGGGTTTCTTTAATCCATCACTAGGTCATCTAGATAGTATTATTTCCCATTAAATAAAAAGATTTACATACCAAAGCAAAAAGACGCATTGTATTTGCTAACAACCAAATCCCAACATCTTTATTTTTGCCAGGCCCAGCTCGGGAAACCTCTTGCTGGGCTGGATGGCTAAGCACCAAACCAAGGCTCCCAAATGTTATACTGGAGATACTACCGGGCAGTGATGGTCAGCTCCAAAGAGTGAAGCCAGGCCCTTCCTTTCTCATGCCTGAATTATACAAAGTGTGGGTAAATCACCTTTCCCCACAAGTCAGAGCATTTCTATTAACACCAGTTGGGTGAAGACTTCACCCTCTATCCAAATACCTCGGGAGTCCAGGCAGGTGTGGATCCAGGGCTGACACTCACGTCTTCGTGACATCCATGATGTTGCTCCTCAGTTTCCCTGCGCCTTCACCAGCCCACGGCTGAGGCAAGGGGAGCTCTCCCAGAGCCCCTTCTCTGCTGCTGTGCTTTCAGCCTGAGTTAACCCCTCAGCTCCTGCTGCTCACTGTGCCTACATCCGTCTTCGTGGCCAGAGTTCGGAAATTACTCAGTTTAGGAAATGAACCAAATGGAGCTTCCCCCTGGGGGAGAGGCATAGGCAACAGGTGAGCAGTGAGAATACCAGTGACCTGCCGTCACAGCCCCAGACTGTCATTGCCTTCCGTTGCATATAATTAAGCCTTCAATTTAGCATCATTGAATTAATTTGTTCCCTCTTCATTCATTTGCTTTTATTGGAGGGGAATGATCTGAAAGCAGCTGAAATCACAGAGCTGGATCACCTCATTCAGCTACATGTGGGCTTGGGCCGTGAAGTCAGGTTCCAGGTTCGCATTCTTCAAACTTAAAAACTCCAGCCCAGACTCCTCTCTAGTTCTTTTTTCTTGTTTCTTTAGTTGCTATATTTTTTTTAAATTGATGATGAATCAGAGAACATTTGAAGAATCTGTCCAGAACAAAAATCCAGATGAATTGTGTGTATATAAATTTTAAAATATTTTACTTAATTTTATCAGTATTGCTGTACTAAGAAGCACTATATTTTTGAGAATCCAGGTATGCCCTTTGTATAAAAGGGTGGAACAAACCTAGGACTGATGGTTAGAGTACTGATGGAACTAATGCACATTTAAAACACAAAACCATTCCCTTCAGTATTAATTTGGTCTGGGCTGTAGTGGAGCAATGGCAACCCTCAGATTGCTTTATACACCAGTGAGTTAGCCTGCAGGTGCTTTACAAGAGAACTAAGAAAGCTCATGAAAAGAAAAGACATCATTCAAAATTTCTAAGAGCTATTAGGAATGGTAATTAGCTGCATAAAGTTCTTTTATTTTATTGCATACATGCACACACATGTACACATATGTGGAACTACTTATTTACTCATTAATTAACTTTTTACATCTCCCATCCATGGCAGCTCCTTTTCTGTGAGCCTCTAGCCTAAGGGTGGCTGCAAAGCCCTTTTCAAACATTAACAGGACCTGGACATTACGTTCTAATTCTCTTTATTTAAAATGTTTCTGGATTATTACAATAGGAGATCTAGATTACTGTGCTGTAGAGAAATCATGTTAAGCTCAGCCTGCTCCTATAATAATACCACTTATTTCAATAGCTGAGAAGTTAAAATGTACTGCCAGTGAACACACAACAGAAAGTTATTTTTCTGTTGAAAATTTAATTGAAAACTTATCCTATATAATAACAAAAAACCATAGCAGCATTGGCGTTACATCAAATGTCAATCTTGGTGCATTAAAAATGTACCTCTGTGCCGTTTTTGATCGGAGAAAAGAATAAATAACACCGAGGGTTGGCTGGTGGGGTTTTAATAAGTTCTGGCAACTGGGTTAGAACTCTGGGCAGTGGCCAAGAGCACAGCTTTCACGTGCAATAGAGGCTACAGCTGAAAACAGAGAAGGAACCAAACCCCCTGTGCGGTCAGGGCTGGCGAGGGAATGGGCCAGCAGGTGGCCACGGTGGAGCCCCGCAGCCAAGGCTGGGGACAGTTGTACCTTACACCCCAATTCATTTCTGTATTTATTTTTTTAATGCAAGCGATTAAAAACACAGCTGTCCATCTGCGCACCCTGATGACAACTGGTTTTGCCTTCTGACAGATTAAGTAAAGCTAACCAGGCTCCGTAACCCGTTGCGACCACTGCCCACTGATGGCAGTGCCTGGCGCAGCCCTGTTCTCCCTCTACCCATGACTGTGAGCAGCAGGTGACTCTGGAGGACACCACCATGGCAAGTGCCATCTGGATGTCAATGTAGACAGGCCAGGCTGGGGAGGCTGTGCCTGGCTGCTTCTCAGCTGCCGTGGGGCAGAGCAGCCTTACCGTCACGTGGATGGGCTCAGGAGCCGCATCAAACTGAACAGGAATTGTGAACGAAGCTGAGAACTTCATACCCAACCACCTTGCCTTTGAGCAGCATCTTAAATCTCAGCACACAGCCAGAATTATGCCCTTTTACAAATACCACTTTGCCTTAAGCAAAGAAGTTGCATTTACATCAGAAGGTGTCACCAGGGTCCCACAATATGAACCTTCACTGGAAGCAAAACCAGATTTCTTTTGCTGCAACTTTGCAAAACCTGTAACAGCACATGGAAAGAGCCGATTCCCTGCTCTTCTCTGTTCTTACCAGTTCCGACCATCTTGTGCTGTGAAATCCTACATAGCAAACATAGCAATATAGTCAAGCAGTATCAGAAGAATATCCTTCCGGTACTGAAAAGGACACATCACATAGAACGTTAGCAAAGTTGATAGTAATGCCATATAAATATGAAGCATGTCAGCATTAATATCCAGTGATACAGGACTGTAAACAAGTTGTCTAATAAGCATTTTTAAAACTGGGGATTTCCCTGCAGGTACCCAAATCAGTAACCTTTTTCCCAAAGGGTTAGAGTGCCAGGCTATCATCATACAAAGTCAGGTGAAGAGACTCTTGTAGAAACAAGACATGGGGTTTAGGATTCCAGTCTGTAAAGCAATTAGTTGAACTTCAAAGTTATTTTGCTACATTCATACTTATAGGTTTGTTCTTTCAAATGTAGATTGTTGTCTTACATAATTTGCTTTTTACTAATGGTTTTACTACAAATAATGTGTCAGTTTCATCTTCCCATCTGTTATGGAAAAGATCCATTATGGAGTTTAAAACAGTTTTTAAAACAAAAATTATTGTCTAAAGGAGGAATCTAGGAATGGTCTCTTTTATGAAGGTAAATTTTGATGCTTAAAAAAAAGCCAAGTTGGTGACAATATCACTTACTGGTTTTTTACCCCACTGACAGCATGTCCAGACTGAGATAAGGATCAGAGCTTTTCACACCCACGGTGGTTCTCTTCAGTGGGAGCTTCTCAGGATGCTCTTGGTAGGGCTCCACACCTTGCAGCGAGGGTCAGGTTTTCAGCACTGGATTTTGAGAGACAAGGAAATTCAGCATTCACTGGGACCAGGTTACTAAAATACCTTATTCTCTGCTACTTTTTACACCAGTCTGTGTACAGGTTGGTTATTAGAAGGGGGGTCCCAAGTGCCACAGGGGGAGCAGCCTGTGACCCCAGCGAGCACCAGCAGGTTTTGGTATTGAGTGACACTTTCAGCAGTTTGCAGCAGCAGATGCCTGGGAAGCAGTAATGATGCTGTGGCCAAAGAGGTAAACTGAGGCGCAGAGGACGAGGACTGGGTCTGAATCCCAAGGCAATCCATTAATGAACTCTGACTTGTTTATGAGAAAATGGTCATCCCCTTGTGAACCCATTCCCTGTTTGCTGACCAGCTCTCCCGACTTCTGGACCACATTCAAACTGCTGGAGCAGACCCACTTTTACCTGGTTAAGAGGACTAGAAGCCAGCAAAAGATCAATTTTTCTGTTTGAATTTGGTTTTAAACACTTGAGGGAAGCTGCTGCACCATCAGTACCTGTAACTGGAATCCTCTTGAGCTGATTATCCACGAGTAACTTCTCCCAAGGTTACTATGAGTTTTTAAGGCTGACTTCGGACTCTCTGAAGTGCTTCATTCCCATAGGGTTTGTGGCATAGCGCTCAAGTCCATCATACCTCAGGTTTCTGTCTACTTCAGCAGAGTGCTTATTCTCAAAGGTGCCTAAGACATATGGAGTTGTTTGGGACTGTCTGATGATGAGAAAACTTCAAGTGCTTTGCTCTGAAATGTCCAGTCTCCAAAGACAACATTTCCTGAAAGGCAAAATGATCCTGAGAACACCTTCCTGCAGGGCTTGCAAGAGCACCCCGAGGCTGAAAGCCAAACAAACAAGAAACCCACGTGCTCTGCGAGGCAGACTGCATCACCCCTTTTTCCTCAAGCCCTGCAAATTTCAGCTAACCTGCTGGTGACTTTTTGCCTCGTGTAACACTGAAACAAGCTGCACAGGTAGGACCCCAGATAACACACTATCTCCTGGGGGGAGCAAAATTTCAAGTTTTCCTTCAGGACCTTTTCCTGGCACCATATGTTTTCAAAGAAAGACTTCTCTGCTGTTTGTTTGATTCAAAGCAGATCTGAATGAGCTGCATCAGATACAGTTAAGAGTTGCCACACGCCAGTGAAAGGACACATTGCTTTGGGCTTATTTCTGTAGCGCTGCTTGGGATGGATGACTTAAAGGCTGCAGATGCTTGGTCACTGAGCAGAATCCAGAACCCGAGGAGAGCTGTGAGGAGAAATTATTGACACATCTACATTTCAGTTCAGCTTAGGGGTGCACATTTGAACTGAGTCTCCCAAGCAGAGCAGTAAGAATTAGTTAAAGGTGTGATGAGTAAACACTATAAAACTGAAGGAGTAAATTCCTAGGTACGGCTTCACTTCTCACCTGGATAATAACATTTAACACAGGACTGGAAATGGAACCATTTCTTCTGTAGCTGTTTGGATTCAGTGAGAGCTGCGGATACGAGTGCCCACGCTGCCTTTCCAACACACCTGTCAAATATTCACCATACCTTGATTCCTCAAACATGAACAACGGCTACTTCGGCTTGGCTGTGTGCACTTTCTCTCTCCCTCTCACCATTTGTGGCTGAAATTTCCACTTTGTTTTCTTCTCCCCAGCTTCCCACTGTGCCGTCCCCCCCCGTACTGAGACTGGGGACCGCGACACACAGGACACACTGCGGTTCAAAGGGCAAAAGTTGCTAAAGCGCTTATGCAAGTTAATTACTGTGCCCGTTTAATCCCATGTAATGCAGATTAGTGCTGTCAGCTACCGTTAGAAGAGCAGTTGGTGTAGAGGCTGGCCTGTCAGGAGGGAACTGTTCTTCAGGAGCAGCAGAGTCACTTAAAGCCAGGAGATGCGGACCAGCGCTGGGGACAGAAACCTCCCGTGCTGTTCCCCGGTTGCAGTCAGGATGTAGGAGGCAGATGCAGAAGCTAGGCAGGACACACAGGCAGCTTTAAAGAAGGTACCGCACTCCTCATTTCAGCTTTCACCCCGTGCCCCACTTCTGCACGTTTGGATGAGAAACTTGGAAGTTTGGGAGAGTAGTCCCACGGAAGACATCCTTATATCAAAACATGAGCCACAATGAAACAAGCCACTAGCTGCTATTTTCATACCAAACTAAAAAACTTAATCATGTTTCCATCAAAATGAATACCCATAGGCCAAAGAAAACTGTCCCGCTTGAACGGCCAGTCATCCCTGCTGCAGGAGAAGGTGGAAAGGTGCAGGGCTTCTGCCAACTGCAGCTTCTCACAACTGGAGTCCAATCTAATTGGATTAATTTACAATTGTTACTCGGGTAAAACGCCCTTTGGCAGCAACGCGTGTTTACACAGGGCCTGCTTATTTCCCAAAAGAGTCCAAACACATCTTCAGATGGCTCATTCCAGAAATTAATGGCATGTAATGTTTCAGGATTTCCAACAATGTTTTTCCTGTTCTAGAGAGGTAAATAATACCGGTGATCTTGATCTGTAACTGGCAGCCAGGACACAGCATTTCATACGACACCACTGGTAACCGAGCTACAGTAATAACGCCTGTTTCCTCCGCCCATGCATTATCTGACAGTTAAGTAAATATCTTCCTCCTCAGCAGGTTTTATGGTCAAATTACAGACTTTCTCTAGTTCACAGCTGACAAAACTTCGTTTGGTAGAGGTAATAAGGTCAGAATAAGGCTGATAAGGCTGTGATAAGGCTGTCTACTGCTGGCTGAGAGACAAGGCACGGGACACTAAACTTCCGTGGTTTTAAAAGCCTTTCTTAGTCCACAAGACTGAGATATGCAGTAAAACTGAATCAGTATAAAAAAAGGATAATTAAATATAAATCACATCAATACTTTTTTATATTAGAAATGCAAGTCTTTTGTATTCTAAAAAATGAGATTTTGCAAGCAAAAGAGATGTGAGATTAAAAGATGAACAAGCGTACAGAAATGTTTAACCTCACACAGCATGCTTCAGCTGTTAGCCCCAACACCTGAGGATGGACAAAGTTTCTCTCAAACCTGCAGCCATCTCCCTCAGCCTGAAGCTGGTTCCCTCAAACCTGCCATCTGGGAGCCACCATGTGTGGCATTGCAGCAATGCTCTCCCAGGACGATGCTCACAGGTGAGTGAGCAAGAGTCCTGGCGGCAGCCAGAGACGTTCCTGCACACACCTGCCTCTTCCTCCCGCCTCTGCAGGTTGCTGCCAGCCTGAGTGTCAGCGATGGCTTGAGGTCAGATGCCAGGCTGAGGTGTGGCTGCACACCTTGTCCTGCCAGCAGAGAGCCAGGGCAGGCAGCAGAGGGGTGGCACCTCGGCCACCACGGTGAGACCTGCAGCAGGTCAGGGACCAGACACCCCACAGCTCTCTGTTCATCCCCAAGGCTGGTGGGTATCCAAAGAAAGAGGGATTACCTCTGACCTTGCAGGAAGAGAAAGGAGGCAAACAGTGAGTCAACAGCCAGCCCGCTCACTTCACACCACACTGGAGCAGAAACTCGCAGACGAGGCAAAAGCGTCCTGCAGAGGGGATGTGGGGAGCGCAGGCCAGCGACTGGGGCTCAGGAGAGGGGCTCTGAAGGGTGAACACACTGAAAAACAAACCCTGCTGGAACACAAGCAAGCTTCCAATTTGAGAGTATTCAATATTTTTTCCAGGGTCTTTTTTTCTTTTTGCCAAAGAGCAAAACGTGATGACACACTTCAAACAGCCTCCAGCACAGCAGCACTTGTGTTACCTTCCCTTTGCCTCCCTTCCTCCTCCCAGCCTCGGGGAAAAAAAAAGTCAAGCTTCAAAGACAGAGAAAGAGAGAAACGCTGAACCAGGACCCCCACGGGGCCGCCGAATGCACGGCTGAGCCCCCTGGTCCCCCTCAGGCCTCAAGCCGGGTGCCCGCACCCGGGGTCCCCGCAGCCCCTCGCTGCAATCGGGCGCGGCGCGGCGGCGCCCCCTGGTGGCTCGGCCGGGCGCAGCCAGCGGTGCCCCGGTGCCCGGTGTCCCTCCCGCCGCTCCACCGCAGCCTGTCCCCGCAGAGCCCGCGCAGACACGGCGGGAGCGGGCAGCGCCTTCCCTGCTGTCAGGGGTTTCTTACCTGGTCGAGCCTTGGGCCTTCGTCCCCACGAACGCACACAGCCGGTTTACCGATCAAAGCTCTCCATTCCTCATTTTTCTGGATTTCTTGCTTTTCAGGTATAACCTGCTTCTTTTTAGTATTTCAGCAAAACGAGGATGTGATGCTGATGCATTGATAAACCGTGACACACCCACATTTACGCACACGCAGAGATGACAACACTACTTCAAAGCAATCCACAGCCACCTTTTTATCCATTTTGTATACGGAGATGGAAGGTGGGACCATTCCATAAAGAAAGTAGTAAACCAGTACCAAAACACCGTTAGTCTTTCCCAGTCTTGGGAATTCATACCTGTCACTGCAGCTGTTAGCATAAACATTGCCATACTCTTCTAAAATCCCTAAAACACATCACTGTGTTAAAGTGGCCGGTTTTCCGCTTCCCAACAGACAAATGCAAGTTTTTCACTCCAAGCAGCTGGTCAGTTCCTCAGTTCCTAGAGTTAAGCGGAGCCTCGCCAGGGTTTGTTCTTCCTTCTAGGGTACAGAGACTAAGACTTGGACTCCCTGTTGCAAGTTTCACTTAAAATTTAAACTTTTCCTTAAACTTAAGCTGAATTCAACTCCAAAAGCTACTATTTCACCCGTTTCTCACAGGGGTCGCCTACTGCCCTGTGCCCCAGCTTCCCTGCAGCATCCCCTCGGCACTGCATTCCTGGCTGGGGGCTGCTGCAGCCCAGCCCCTCCCTGCCATGGATCACTGCTTCCCGGGACCCTTTGGTACTGCCCCCCTGATTTCTCAGCACATTATGACCACAGCCTTAGAGCTAGTCTAATATGACCTTTGGAGTTCAGTCAGGCTCCTGAGGTCGAGGGATGAAGCCTTTACCCAACAGCACCGATGCATATGTGAATTCCAGTCAACACAAGCACACTCTGGTACAAACCTTTATTATCTCACACCTTCTTGCCACAGCTATCATTGAAACAACTGACATTCATATCTTACAGGTACCATAAAAAGTTACAAAGTGTAAAATATGCTTTGTAGTTCACAGAGTAAAAATTCTTGAAGATTGACTTTCTGTAAACGAAATTTGGCAGAGAGAAGTTCACCCACAAGGGCACAGGCAGGCACCAACATCCTGAGCAGGCTGGGGAGGCAGTGTTTGCGTGGGACAGAGGCAGAGTACCGATCTCGTTGATACAGATGACTAGCTTCCCTGGGATTACTGGTATCATTAAAAGGCACAAAGAGAAACACACCACAAAGCAGGCCCCAGGGAGTGTGGACACCCTACTAGAAACCTGAGCACTACCTGATTCTTCTAATCGGAGCTGGGGGACATTCCTACTAGCTGCTCACTCTTTGTCATGCACGAACTGCGACAGAGGGTTGTTGATACTCTAACAAACACAGGCAGCCTCCTCGGGCTGCAGCAAGGGCAGGACTGGTGCCTGCACTGGCCACAGCAGGTCCACAGCTTGCAGGGCTCTGGCCTTTGAGCTCAGTATTGCAGGGCTGTTCTACAAATCCACACACTAACAGAGAGGTAAATATTTTAGATCACATCATGCCCAGGTTTAGAGACTGATATTCTATTTTAAAATAGTCCCAGATACACTGGACAATTTGTTTATAAAGGTTAGCTTTGAGGACCATCATAAGCAATATGCAACAGTTATTGAGCAGCAATATTTAAGTAGCTTGAAGATTTTCTTTTTCTCTCCATCTTCCTGTGTTACAAAGCAATGAAAACTTCAGTAGTCAGAGTAACACAATCCCTGCTTGTTCTAACTGTGCCAGTTCTGGATGGTATTTAGAGCCTACAGATAATTTTCTCATTAAATTCAGAGGTAAGCCTGGTTGTAGGGTACCCTCTGGACCAGATATCACCCCAAAATCAGTATCCGCATGCTAGAAGTTTTGGCGAATTTGATCAACAACAATCCTTTGTTACTTCCCATCCTCAGCCCAATGCTAATGCTTTTAAATTTACATCCTGAGCTTCTATATCATTAAGGTAATGGGAAAAGAACAGACTGAAAATGAGAGGAAATATCTCATTAGAGCAGATGATCTAGGAGAGCACAGTCTGACACAGACTCCAAATTCTTCTTTCCCTAATAATCAGCACTAGTCACCAGGGCAGCAAAAAAAACAAATCCAGAGGAAATTTCACACAGCTGGCTAAGCAAAAATGACTACACAGGGCTCACCACTTACTACAATCCTTGGAACCCTAGAGACCTCTTCCTAGGTATCAAACATGCTGTGTTAGACCTCCCTAGACACACGTCCTTCCAAGAGCTGATCTTAAGCTTGTGTTAAACATGCACAGTCACAGTGCTTCTTCTCGAGCCCTGCTCCTAAAACAAACAATAAGCCACCACTCAATATTTCGTATGCATACATAGTTCTTCAGAGATCTTAACCCAGGGAAAGATGGACAGAGGGTGATGAAGGAAGATGTCTGTACCACAGTGATCATCAGGCAGCAAAAGCACGGGAAGGGAGGGCAAGCACACGTGGCACCAAAAAAGCTCAAGTCACGTAGCGGTGAATTGTGGGCACATTGACAGCAGTCTGCCAGGGAAGAGGGGGATCGTTCTTTAGGCATCACGAATTCCAGCCCTGGCTCCCAGAAAGACGTTTGTTGTCCTAGAGAAAGCGAGAGCAGGATTCACTGCCGCGGTGCTGGTCACATCTGACAGACAGGCACTAGGAGGAACAGCAGTCCTAAGGAAACCAACTTGTTGCTGGAGGCTTCTTTGGAGCACATCAGATCAACACACATCCACTGTATCTGGCAAATACTCATTAGGAGTTCACTCTGTAGGATAGAGAAATTTCCACTCTTTTCTTTAAACACCTTCATCTTGCTAAGATCCTTTCTCCAGAGTTTTAACTTTTTCCCAAAGTCCCAGCTGCATTTCTTCTAAGGAGACTCCAGCCAGCAAGTGCACAATGTGTCCAGTGCCTTTGTGGAGCCAGTGCTACTGTTCCTGGAGCAGAACTGACCCCGCTGCAGATGCTTCAGGCTGCCTGACAAGCCTGTGCACGTCCTGTCAGAGCACCTAACTGATGTAATATTCAGGCATCAAAATTGCTTAAAGCAAACAGAACACTTCAATAAAACCAGATCTGCAAAGTGCACGTGCACATAGAAAGCATTTACAAATACAAGGATTTATCTTGTAAAAAATTCAATAGTATACTCTAACTCTCTTCACACATCATCATCTCCAAGATTTTAACTAAAAGAGTTTGGCTAAGATTTTTTTTTTTTCTTAAAAGGATATCCACATTTAGGATACCATCTCTCAAATTTAGGGACCTGGTCTGTATACAAAGCATCCTCAAGCTGTGTCACATTGCAGCACAGCTTTCCACATACTTCCCCACATTTATCAGTGGGGAAGAAAAAGGCATATATCAAGTATGCTTTTCTCAGTGAAGTTTCAAAAACTAGACTGAACAATCTGGACTCCCCCTCCTTCTGTGGAAGTGCTTGGCATGTGATCATTTTTAATTTGCACAAGATGTAAAGTTCACATGATTGCCCCACTGGCTTCCTCAGTACACTTCTGTCCTGTGCCTGCCATCTCCTGTGAGACTGGAACTACCAAAGCTGCTTCATCTTCTAAACTGACGATCCAAAGCACAGCTTGTTCAAAAAAGTCACATCGTTCAGTGCTTCCCATCACCAAGCATATACATGCACACAGAAAACTCAACACACTGTTCTCCTCCAAACACAGGGTTTGCTCTGCTTCATAACTTGGACAAACCACTTCTGTGAATATCCTATTCAGGGCAGAAAGCTCCTATTTATTCCTGAATTCAGATGTAAATGGCTTCTAATAGCCATCTGCTGAAAATATACACCTTCATTTCTATGGAAGAGCAGCAGGGTTTTCTGATATTCATGGAACAGCCAGGTGTTGTGTTTGATACATGCTAGTAAGCCTCTCAACTTCTAATCAAAGACTTTTCCAATTTATACTTTGCTGCTCACGAAATCATGCTGGGGCACTTTCCTCTGCTCAAGTTATGGTTAGGTACCACAGTGGCATGAACATCTCCATGGAGTCTCTCACTAGCATGTCTGGTACGGATGAACCTGAACGGACAACTCAAACCAGCACTGGCTTCAAGGCTCACGCCCTAAGGATTCCCCCCCCAAGACAAAGATAAAAATAAATCATCTAATAATCCCTTCTTAATATTACTCCTTACACAAGGATAATTACAGATTGCAAAATACAGATTGCAATAAAGAGATCTTTCAGCATACACTGGTTTTTTTCCATTAGATTTGGAATTACAAATTGCAACTTTCTACTCAAAGATGAGTGATTTATGCTCAGGGATCCCATAATTTTTTTTGTGTTCTTCAAATAATTTTCTTAGTTTCTGTAGATACAATGCATGTAGCTGTTCAATCTCTTCAGTGGTAGGGTTCAAGTTCCGTTGTACGGGGATGGGGCTTCCCACTGTAAATCAAACAACAGCAGCATTAGCTTCATTGGTGCCTCTTTTTAAGTAGAGCTGCTCTCCCTCCTTTAAGAGCTCCACCACAGCTCCCAGCGAGGTGGCAGAATCACAGCACAATTCTCTTGCCCTTGGGCTTGATCCTGCCTTTCACTAACCTAAGCCCTGGGTCTGGTGCTCCACTTCCTTTTGCTCTAGTCTAGATCAAATTAATTTAACCCCCCCATCATTTCAGTTTGGCAGCAAAAGAGCACATGAGGAGGGGGTTAAGCCCTAACTTGAAGGAGCAGTTTACATTTCAATAGACCATCCCATGGGCTATGTATTTTCTTTCCAACGGGGCAGTACTCTGCAAAGCAAGTTCAAAATAGCATTAATAACATATGCACCTTCTCACCATCTCTGTTCTGATCTGCATCTTAAAGGTATCCAATGTGAGGAACATGCATAAGAGGACAGAGGTGCCCTCAACCACACAACTGCATCAACAAGACGGAAGGAAATACAGATATCCTCTGATGTATTCAAAACGGGTACTGCTGCACCAGCGCCAGAAATGTTGTTGGCTACCTCAGCCTAGGAAGTGGTAGAACATAAAACCACCAAATCCTGTACGGTGTCTTTGAACCATCGACTGCCCACAAATATCATTCTAACTGAAGCATTCGCCAGGCATGAGGCACTGAGGAAAGCCTGCTATCTGCTCTGTCGAGCAAGAGCAAGAGGGAGCATGGGAGGCAACTCCACAAAATGCAGAGGGTAGCCTCCTCCTCCACAAAAAGCTATGGCTAAAAAGCCTGTGATATGCTAAGAGAACCTTCCAATGATCTCAGTCTTCCTTGTATTGTTCAATCACTACAGATTTTGACAGCTGTTCTTGCAATGGAGTCACCGAGAGCTTAACAAACCCAACCAAGGTTACAGAGGTAGTCTGTAGGAAAGCAGAGCTAAAAGCACTCCCTAGGAGCTTTTACAAAGGGACCTAAAAATCCCTTTCAGCAGATGCTGCCATTTCAAATTGGCTGGTGTTGACTAAAGGGAAGGGAAGTCTAGCCAGAACCACAAAGGGACTGATTCTGCAGGTTCCTGCTGCAGCTTTGGCTGCCAAGAGCTCTCAGGCCCTACGAAGTGCTGAAAAACAGACTTTACACGGCTAGAAGTGAGAACCCAGCCCTGGACTGAGCAATAACTTAGAGGGGATGAAATCAATATACATCCAATACAGGATTTCCAGAAGCGTGACCGGAAACACTAGACAACCCCCTCAAGCCCTCCTGCAGCAGTCTCTTCTCCTAAGAGTGGAGGCTTCCTGTGGAATTGGAAACTACACTCATCTCCTGCATTTTCTGTGCAGCTTTAAGCAACCTGCTTAATTTGATATTGTAGTTGATCCTATTTCTGAAAAGCACTAGTAAATTTCCAGAAAAACAAAATTACTTCGCTCACCAAGCCCAAAACACTGGGACATCAGGGATCTTGGTTTTGCTGAACTTCTGCAACTTTGCATCTCCCTGCTTCTGAAGGAGGAGGAAACTTGCCAATACCTTGCACGTTGTCAACACGGCTAACCGGCTCGGGTGGAGCTCAACGCGGCTCTGTAGCTTTCAGGAGCTGAGCTAACACTTTCAAAGCTGTGTTGAGCCATACCAAGGGCCCTCCCAAGAATGCAGGAACATGGTAAGGGATTTAATGAGATCATACAACAAATTCTGGTGCAAGACTCTAGTCTTGCTGATTTGAATCACTCCCATCCTTTAGCCATAGACCACCTCTGTCCCTACAGTAAATATTACAATGATGAAGATTTGCCTCAAAGTAAAAGACATTTTAAGCTTCAGAACAGTCTCATCAGACCAATGAAAAACTGCAGAAAATATGTCCTTCTCATTCCAACGTTTTGAAAACTTTTTGGCTTTAAATTAAGTGACATTTTTAGCGTGCCTGGGCACAACACGGGCTTTAAAAATTATAGTATTTTCTAAAACATTTAACTATATGTACTTATAAGATACAGAGCTGCATAAAATTTAACACAAAAAGAGACACATTTTTGTCTGAAATATTTTTATTTGTTCCATACTAAAAATCACATCATCCCTCCATTAAAGGGAGGGCCTTTTTAAATGTCCCTTGTGGAATACCAGAAAGGCTTCATTTACTTTTCTGTAGAAATAGGCTTCATGAGTTCACTCAGCTCAGAATCTGGACAAAAATTATTTGTCCAAAATACATAGACAGACAGCTTTTCTCTTTGCATAATACCCAGCACTACTTTTTTTTAAGGTGCAGTTGTCAATAGCATTAGTTAAAGCCATTAAAAATCAAAATATATTCAAGGCCTCCACTCCAGTGATGACCAAGGATGAAAGCTTGTGGGGAAAAAAGCTCTTCCAAGCTTCCTGTTGGCATGCATGCTCTCAATTAAACATGAACGGATCTTTCCATGGGGAAAAAAAATGTGAAAGAAACACCCTAGGAAACTGCAATGCCATCTAAGCAACAACCTGCTGAAGGGCTATGGCTGCCACAAGGCACCCTCTCTTCCCTCCTCCATCTCTCCCCCTGTCCCGATGAGCACTGGCTCAGGACTGCACCAGCTCCTTCCAGTAGCTCTGCCCTGGGGCACCACTATGGTGGCCATGTGTCAGCTCAAACACCCAGCTGCTGCTTCTCTGCAGGGCTAAGAAATGGGCATCTTACAAACTGCAGCATCCAGATTCTGCAGCAACAGCTGCAGAGCTGTGGCAGCCCTGTGGTACAGACTGGACAACCCCCTGGGTTTCCTGGAGGATTGCTGAGGATAGAGACCTGTGAATAACTGTGAACGAACAATAAGATTTGGCCTGGGACAGAAAGGAAAAGGAGAGAAAATAATCCCCCCTTTTAATTGGGGAAGCACGGGAATTTTTTTTTAAAAAAAGGAAATATTTATTTTAAAGCTCATATACTTGCTTTAGATGCACAGTAACCAATTGTTTCTGTTAGAACAGATAAGTTTACACAGATATTAGTAGCACACTTATGCATTTTTAAACTTTTGCGAAAGCATAAGAAAAGACGCAGGGAACTTACCAACAGTATGAATAGGTTGCCTGTAAGGTATTAAACCAAAACTGTATTGAAATACTCCTCTAGCATGAAATAGTGGTAAAGCAAAGCCCATTATCTTCTGCAACTTCTCCTGTACATTTCTGAGCCATGAACCTTTGGGGTTTGCAACTTGCTTGAATAGATCATTTTCACCAAAGGAAAACACCGGGACCAGATGAGCCCTGTAAAACAATGAACACATTGAGAATCCCACATCAGCCTGCACTTGCACTGCAGTTCACATCAGCTGTGTGGAAATGGTTTCACAATAACCAGCACAGAAAGCTCTGGCAGCTCTAAACTTCATCAGCAACAGGCATTCAGCTCCTCTGATATGCAGCTGCTTGGGGTTTTTTTTTGTTGTTGTTTGGTTGGTTCTGGTTTTGTTTTTTTTTTTTTTTAAAAGAAAGTGATTGGTATACAACTAGCAACTAGCTTTTGGGCAGCATTTAGTTGGTTGCTACCTGTCACAGCTTTTCCTGACAGCTTATAATCATAAAAAATAATAATTGTCTATATAATAATTATGATTATGATCTTATCCATCACTATTCCAGCAAGTCCACCCTTGTTTCACTGCATTTCTCCCTTGGCAAGCCTCATTGCTAACCTTATAATGCTCCCAGCGGGGTGGCGTCAAAACCAGATCTTGGCTTTCCTCTGCCTTTTGACCGGAGTAACACATGCACTTGATTCAGCACAAACACCATGATAAAAACCAGACATCCTTACAGACATGATTGTTATGCCAAATTCCTCTGCTGTCCAATTCCCAGTAAAATCCCGCTTCCTCCAGACTTCTTCAAAAACACTAGCCTTCATCCATTATTACCAGAGGTCAAATCCTACTCACAGAAATTATACTAACTCAGTGTGGCTCCTGCATACCCTAATGTTCTCTCATTCAATTCATGAACTGGCTTGGGAGGAAAGGCGCTGACTAGCTCCTGGACAAGCTACTTCACCTAATGGACTCAGTGCAGTTGCCTCCAACAGGCAAAACCACCACTATATGTAAAACCTTGACTGCAGTATGCTTTTTGCTTAATGCTTAGTTTCATTAAATAGTATTCCACACAGTTTAAAAAAAAAAAAAAAAAAAAAAAAAAAGAGTAGGGTAATCCTAAGCAGTCTCTACAAGATACAGAAGTATTTTGTTTGCTTTACTTAAGCCTTAGCTTTTATATATTAGCTCCATTCAGCCTACACTATCTTTGAGATAAATCTTACTGTGAAATTGCAGCATTGCTCTGATATTGTTGGGATTAATTACTATGGAGCTCTGAACACCTGATGAGGATGCAGTGAGAACTGTCTGGAAGGTATTGTGGACAATCAAAACCCATCTGTACAGAAAAAAACAACTGCTTCTACAGCTTCTGAAGCCTGAGGACCCCCAAACACTATTCCCACTCACTATTCTGACTGGTGCCTGCTTAATGGTTCTTCCTCAAACAGAGCATATGTCACCCAGCCACCTGTAAAGGAAGCATTGGAAAACCTGGTACATACTGTGGCTGTGTAAATACTCCACTTTTTACTACAATGCTAAGACAAACAGGAACATCTTGTGGTGCAATAGCACCCTGAGCCTGTGGGATTTGTTTTAACCTAGTAAAGCCTTTTGCAAGATGTTCTGTAGGAGGATGAGACAGAGAAATAAGTAACTTATGATTGTGCAACTAAAGATAAGTTAGCTGATTCATCATTTGTTTCACATCTTTAGGATTTCTTCACTTCACATCAGGTATCTGTGCTACCTCAGACCAAAATGTCTTTTCCAGAAGTGCAGAGAACTTTTGCTGAGATATTCAGACCACATTTGACAAGTTCCTAGCTGAGGAACGATGCCTTCTCTGTGCTGGCAGTACAGGAGCCAGGGCCATAGAGCACAGGTCTCTGCATTGCCCCTTTCTGTCTTGGTATTGGATGCTGCAGATGAAAAGCACCAGAAACATACGCAGGTACTGATGGTAGGTGGTTCTTCTTACCTGCCTCCTGCAAGCCTCCCTTGCCCTTTCATTTCTGCATGAGTTGGGAGCCTGTTTCACATTTTGATAACTGTTAGAAACAAAATGTTAAAACCAGAAGCAATTACTGGATGCAGAGTCTCTGGACACGAGCTCAGGAGTGCCAGCAGTGCTGCAAGAGCTCTAACGGACAGAGCCATACTCTCCTACTGTCCCACAGCCCTGCTGTATAGAAATGAAGTCAGGATTCCTACAATTCACATAGAAGCAGTTTTTCTTGCCGGTGCTCAGACCCAGAATGACTTGTAACCTGGTGGTTAAGGTGACCATCTGCAAGGTGTAGGTTTCAAGTCACTCAGGCAGAGACAGAGGTTACCACCCTAGTGGAGGGCTCTAGACCACTAAGCCTCTTTAAGAAAGAGGAGGACCACCATTTGAAACAAAGGACTTCATAAGGAAAGAAGCAGCCTTTCCTGTGTTTTGTAAGTGTCCTGATCTTGTCAGTGTTGGGGATGCTTTTGAAATCAAGGCCATGAGAAGGCACAGGTGTATCTAGTTTCTCAATCCAAATCAGTTTAGATGAGAGATAAGCACCAGCCTTTGTGATCTGACAGATGAGACATTTGTGGACATGCTCAAAAGAAAAAGCACCTAAGTATCATTCTAAACTTTCTGGTTAAAAAAATAAAAGCTACTGATAGTGTTTAGAATCTCACTGGATCAATCAGCAGTTGAGCAGAAATTGAGTAAAGACTCATTTAGGCACTAAAGTCCTAATTTAAATACACAAGTGTTGTTTCTGGGTACAAAATAGACTAAAATGTTACTTTCTATCAGAGAACAGGTCCTTTATCAGACTTGTAGTGATATGTATAAGAAATCCTCTCAGAATATTTTCATACAGATTAGTTTCTAGAAAAAAAACCAGACCCTAGCATCCTGTGTGAATACAGAAAGCTCTTCTTCTCAGAGACCACCTTTTTTCCACTTAATAGCTTAAAAAACTGTCAAAATTCTCTCAAGACTAATATTTTTTTTCTCATTGCTTTGCATGTCAAAATATAACCCCGGGAGCTGTTCAAAAAGCTTAGCAGGAACAAGTCATTGGTTCCAATATTTCTAGTACACAAGATATCTAGACCAGTCCAGCACAAATACAGTAGCTTATACTGCATAAATCACTCTGAAGATATTAATACCATCTCTGTTTAGTTACTTACTGATGGCTGTTGGATAGTAAAAAGCAAGCTAGTTTTTCTTGAGATTTTCACTGAAAATTCTCAGAAACTTACTTTTGCAAATAACAATCTTCAAAATAAAGTCTTTAGAACAAAGGTGAAAACAAATCTTCCTAGACTATAATTTTCAGTGATTTAATAAAACAAGGCCTCGCTTTCATATTTTTTTGTTTGCTTAAATTGGTAAGAAAATTCTATCTTAATACAGCTTGAGTTTTCAGAACAGAAAACAGAATGTCTGCTCCACTCAGCAACAATAGCCAAGGTTTAATAATATTGTTTCATAATTCTTACTCTTTGCTAGTGCAAAAAACAACTGAAACAAAACACCAAGATATGCTAATAACACCTACTGCTTATAAATTACGCAAGTCAAAGGGAGCTTTCAACACTCCCAGACTGGATCTAGGTGGACTAGCTCCTATGCCAGACAATTGCACACTCTTAGACAAGTAATTCTTTCAAATCCTAATGATATGAGTTTAATAAATATAATATGAACCATATTTAAGAATCAACCTGTATTCAAAGCATGCTTACTACAGCAGCCCAGGTGGGAAACTTACCCGTGTTTCAAAGCCATTTTAATAAAGCCCTTCCTCTTGAGGATGTTCAAAGTTAAACTTCCAGGATGTGCATTCAGAGATTCCTCTGCTCCTCCGATCACAATTACGGATGCGTGCCCGCCTCCTTCCTTATTCAGCACATACGAGACACTCTCCTTGGATGCAGAAACCATTCCTTTAGGAGCAAACATGGATCTTCATGTACAAGTAGAGTAGAATTTAAGAAATATTTTTAAATATCTAAATTGTGTTTTCAAATGATTACACCACAGGACAGGGTTCAAAGATTTGCATTCAACCCCCTCACTCTGCAACAGATTTGGTCTTGGGTAAGTCCTCTGATTTCACACTGATGAGCTAAGTGCTGTTTGCCTGTCACGGGAGTTTTGAGACCTTCAGGGAAGAGTGTGCTCTTCTGCCAACTTAACTTGCCCTCAGAGTGATTCTGTGCCTGAGAAGAGGAGAGTTGAATGGCAGCAGATACCGTTGAGAGGCAGCAGCTAAAGCCATAGAGCAGGCACATATAAACACAGGCACCGAGCGTTTAACAGAATGAATAGAGGACTTGTTAACTCAAACATGATCTACAGTGCCAAGCTGATCCCCTTTGTTCTTTTCAAAGCTATAAATCAGCAGCTCAGGAACAGGACCTGGACTCATCAAATCTATTAGGCTAAAATAGCAGAATATATAAAGCTTTCCTGATACTCCTGCTGATCCCAATACTTCTAATCAGAAGCACAGGGCTGTATGAGCCTTTAACATTGACTTAGACCTTGCTCTGAACTTGGCACTTTGAAAAAATTCCCTTTCTAGCAGATATGCATCTAACCCCTCCAGAGTTCCTTTGTGCCACAAGTTTTACTTCAAAGGCTCGTAGTGGTACCATTTACCCAGAAACCATGTTTAATTAAATTGTTTTGAACTAATACAGTCTAAATGACAATTTAGGGATCAAAGTGTGTTCTGGATGCTAAGCAAAGACTTCATCTCCTGTTACCCACTTGCTTTTTTTTCCTATTAGGGACGTTACAATGCAGATTATGAAAATCTCATAAGAAAGGGAAGGTGACTGTGATCTCGTTTTGCAAGCTGGCCACGAAGAGGAACAGCTTGCTACTGGAACAAGTTCAGACCCCAGTAAAAAGCTACTTCCATTTGCCACATGACTTCACAGTCACTGTTACTCTGAAAAATGCAGCTGACCTGAGACAAATAATTTGAGTGATGCTTGTTCACCCATCGGAATGCATTTTCTCTACAAGAGAAAGCAAGAGCCACTATCTTTCCCCAGGACAAATTTGTCTCCCTGCCGAAGCAGAGATGTCAGCCTGTGTGCAGGGCACTGTTCCCCACTCGCCCACGCAGCAGCTCAGTAGTGCAGCAAATCCTCTTCCCAAAGACGACAACTGAGACATTGGCAGGCTTCGAAAACAGGAAACAAAAGACTGGGAGATGAAACAATGTGCTAGGAGCACAGCTTTCACTACAGGGAAGATTTTGCAAGTGTTTTACGATTTGACTGATAACTTGTATTACGCCGAAGGTCCCCTCTGGTTGGTCAGCTACATACCTGTGAAAAACAAGCTACAATGCTGACTATTCTTCACCATGCTTTTTACTCAAGTTATTTCCCATCTAGCAGGTAAATATTTGCTCCTACGGGTCAAGATGCCAAAAACTAGTAAAGCTGACTTCCAGGCTAGGCATTGCTTAAAACTTATCTTCTGCCACTGCCAATCTCTTAACTTACTTGCAAGCCGGAAAGAATCCCCTCAGAACAGCATTTGCATGGAAGCGTATTCTCTGTCATGTTGATATACATGGATATGCGATTCTGATGTTAACCTGAACAACATCCTAGGCATGCTGTTGAATAGTTTATCTTTAAGGTCCCTTCCAACCCAAACCATTCTACGGTTCTGTGATCTGAAATCACAGCATCTCTGTCGCATAAGAGCTAGATGTCTGTCTCCCAAACCTAATCTTGTGCACCTAGTCTTCTGCACCAGACCGTACTTACTCAAATGCTCTAGTTCAATGAATTTAAGTAAAATAACTCCTGTATTAAACCACTGTGGTGGAATACTAGTCCTGATTTCATTATACAGTCGTCTGTTCCCCAAACTTTATTGCTTGTTATATTTATCTTTTATTTCTGCAGTACCACTCATGAATATCACCCCTTTATGACATGTGCTACTCAGAACAGAGAAAAAAGGTTTCTGTCTTTAGAGTTTACATCTCCACTAAAATGACACAAGTTTGCAATATGGGACCTCAATCAGAAGTAGCTCATTTACTTCTGACTAGAAAGATATTTGTAATGAGTGAGAGATTTTCCTCTATTTGTTTTACAGGTGTCTGTGCAATGACTAAAGAATGTTTTAAATTAATATGCCCTTCTCTTCTTGCAAATAGCTGGTACTAGGTACTGCTATCTCACAGTTCAAGGGGAAAATAGCAATTTTTTCAGAAAGATAAAAAAAGGTCAATGATACAGTTTAACAAAACTACTAATAAAACATTTAAAATTGTTTTGCAGCAACAGTTCATCATAAAACAGAGGTTTAATTTAGCACCAATAGTGATCCTTCTGAAGTGCAATTACTTACCATTTAGAGGTACAGGAATAGACCATACATTTGGAGGAGAAGCTGCAATATGGAGCAACAGCTGAGATTGTTTTACCTACCAGCACTCATTACGTATTCTCTGAAGAAGGGACAGCCGAACCAGATGGGCATGATATGAAGATATGGAGTTAGCCCAGGAAATAAAGTTTTGAAACTTGGACCGGTGCAAAAGTTTCCGAAGGCTCCAGCTACCAGGACCCCATGAGGGTGAAAGCCAAGTAAGTAGTTGTGATTTGGATTCAGATCGCAAGTTTTTATAAGCTGAAAAATAGAGACAGTGGAGGACATGATAATACTTACCTCAGAAGGATCCTCAAAAACAAGTATGGAGATTGCACACTGACAGGACACAGAACCAATGACAATTCATTTCCTTCTAAGAACTTTAAATTACTGTCCTGTTTTACAGCTGAACAAAGTTTAAATAGACATGTCTCAAGATATCATGTCTAGCATTTACTATGCTGAGGCACTATCTTGTGACCCAATAGTCCAAGTAGAAAATCATCCCCTGCCTCTTTTTGTCACTAAATCTCAGGCTTCCAATGTTTTAAATAGAAGATAAGGTCCCCTTGGAGTAAGTCTTAGAATTTTACCAAAGATGAGTCTTAGACATTTGTCCATGCTCATGGCTATGCAAGTTTTGTTCCAATATTTACAGTTCTGTAAGAAACCTTTTACTCACGTGAATGGGAAAGTATTCCCTAAAGTACTTCCAAACAGTCCAGTTTCTGACCCACTTGGACCGCCTGCCCCCTCTGCATGGCGTTGCCCAATCAAGGTAGAGCCACAGCAGGTACAGAACAGCGAGGAACCAGAAGTTGCCCAGGATCAGGATCACAAAGAATCCACAGCAGAACTCTGCTACAAGAGACAAAAAAAGGAAACCATAGCAAGCATTAATCACATCTGTCTCCTTTTAAGACCTTGAATTCCCAGCCCTGATATTTTTATTATGGATGCTACTCAAAATGCATACAAATTGAAGTTCGCTTACTCCACATCGTGTGAATGTTGTTACATTGAGGGTGAAACACCTACATGGGTGTATCATCTCAGTCTATATTTCTTACTCTACTGCACAACTGGATAAATAAGCCTAAATGATGCTGGTTTACTTTAATAAAACAAAAGCATGACCTGAGAACCAACACAGTGGGCTTCTCTCCATGGTGAAGAGTGAACACTAATGTTTGGTGGAGAGTATCTGGTTTACCTAAAGCAAAATAAAAGGAGACAGCGAGATCTAACAAAGATGTGATGCTCCAGTGAGTGAGAAGAAAGAAGGAGAGCTGGGGAAGGAGAGAAGGGAAAGGGGGACACAGCAAGATCTCTTCTAATGTCAGTCAATCACTTTTCCTTTCTGTTTCTTAACTTCTCTACCTATAAAATAGGGATGGTAGTTCTACTCTCCTGTGACAGGCCAAGGAGATGCACTAGACAAGACCAAAACATTAAGAGATTCCACTTCAGCCTCTAGACATGTCACTGTAAGTGGAAGCTCACTATTGCTACAGGAACCCAACAGCAGTTTGCAGTCCTGACACTTTCAGACCCAGGTTACTAAAAATGGTAATATCCTACTACAATAACAATACATAGGAAGTGCATTACACACAATTCAAAGTGCCAGAAAAAGTTGTTAAGTTCTAGGGGACATCATTAATGCAGGATGAGTAACACAGGTGACAGATGACACTCAATTCTACTGCTCCAGAAGGCTCACTGGGAATCCCGCGCCAGCAACACTTCAAAATAGGGCAAGAAATATTTTGAGGAAAAGTCACTACCTGTTCTTTGAAGAATAGATTCTGAAACTATAGAAATTTCTAGGAATGCCAACCTGCACAGGATGCCAAGGTTGATGGTCTAAATTTGAATAAATATGAGAAGTTTTTTGAATTGCAATAAATCAATTAATCTCAAGTCATTTATATTTCTGACCCTTCCTTGCAGAGGGACTTCTGGCTCAGTGCAGAATCACATGGCTTTTTACTATCAGGTTCCTAGCCAAACAGCTGAAAGGTGCTTTGGATCAAAGCATCCTTGCTGTGAGAGCTAATTAAATCAGCAGTGAGAAGTGCCAGAAAGTGGTATTTAATACTCTGCAGACAAACATACATGAGATCGACAATCTCACAGCTTTGCTTTAGCTAGCACACGTTCCTGTGTGCATGTCAGGTACAGGGAGATAAGTATGCTGTCAACACTTCCTAAGTAGGAAGTCTCAGTAGAACAAAGCCGATGTATTATTTTATTTGCAACAAGACATGCGAAGCAAATTCCTTTTACCATACCTCCTTATTATTTCAATGCATTTACAGCCTGCAAGATGAGTTAAACACTGATGACTCAAAAGCAATGAGCCTATAAACACAAAACCAGTGTTTTCTCCTTCAGAGAAGACAGTGGATAAATAAATGGCAACCACTTTACCTAAAATCATAAACAAATTCCAGGCAAAAGTGAATAACTTGGAATTCATCACTTTCCTGTATCACTGCCTCCTTGGATGTAGTTCCAGTGTACACCGTAAGCATAATGTTTTGCTTGAATTTGAATTAAAGCTTTGAAATATCTCTACAGTGTATTAGAACAGTGGGGGGAAAAGGAAATATGGATTAAGAGACAGATCAATGCCATGGGACTCTGAACATCTGGTTTGCCAGTCAACATTGGCGAGTCCCTTTTCCTCCATCTCTCCATTTACAACATATGGATATACTCGCCTGTTGCAAGAAATGGATGAAAAACATTACATGTAGTGTTAGCTAGCAGTGCTGGCAGCCATCCTGCCCTGTGATCTTTGAACACCTGATGCTTCGCTCATTAAAGAGGCTGAGTTTGCAGCTGTGGGCACCACATTCATAAAATAGTTAAATACCACAGAGATAGAAGTACTAAACCAGCACATTGGCTGAGGAAACGCAGGTGATCCCAGCAATTGGATGCTCCAAATGCATTTGCAGTTACTAAGAAGTCAAAAATGTTTGAGTAATACCTATTGTGAGGGCCACCAAACCTAAGACTGTCCACTAAAAGACAAGCCTCCCATCACTCTCAAAGCAATCACAGACCACATCCGGTCAGTGTAGGTGCATCGTAGGAGGCCAGGGTGCTTGTCTCAATCCTACCACTGCTCCAGGGTCTCCATAATATCCCACCAAGCCACGCAAAGCAGCTCGCACCAAGACCTCCAGACCGCTCCACAACCCAGACAGGTCTGAACTACAAACCAGTCCCTGCTGCTTCCCACATGCTCTTAGCAAAGCTTTCTCTAAACACATTGTGCTGCTATATCTTAAATAAGCTGGAGACTGTCAGAGCTCAGGGATTTGAACCTCATCCCACAAAGGATGCGATAATGAGGACTTCTTTATCCCATTGGCTTTCTAGTGAACATACAGGCACAGATGCTACTTTTCACGTTTATACTTCTCTAGGCTTTATGAGCAGACAGGCATACTAATACACAAAACAAGCTGAAAAGCTCATTTCTTACATCTACAGCCACNNNGGGGGGGGGGGGGGGGGGGGGGGGCGCGGAAGGGGAAATGAAAGAAGGCCTATTCTTCAACAGCCACGGCAACATACCTACAGAACAGTCCTTTCCCCACCTTCAGTCTTCAGGGCAGCAAAGCCTCTGAGCTGGGTGCCTAAGGAACACAACATTGGAGGGAACATACAAGGAGAACGGCACAGTGATATTTTTGTCCCTAATGAACACTTGTTCCTCTCTATTATCCCTCAAGGTACCACAGATAAGTTGATCTCGGCATTAAAAAAATATTTTCCCTGTTTGGTGGATTCTTTCATTAGAGGAAAAAAATATTTAAAAATCAGTCTTTATTTCTGTAAATACTTTCTAAATTATATATAAATCATAAAGAAAGGGATAGACATTTAAATGAAATAACACATACAGCAAATGGACTCCAACGGTTCCACCAAAGGAAGACCTGAGACAACAGGCAATACCTGAGAGGAGGTAACCTGCCAAGGCAACAGTAAGCAAGTTCATGCCTCTGCAGAGTACTGCTCTGCAGCTTTTACATAGAAAGTATTTTTTNAAAAAAAAAAAAAAAAAAAAAAAAGAGTCTTAATGCTAGTACTGTCCTGTTTAGAGCCTACTAGTCTGTGCAATTCTGTCAATACAAAGATTTACACCAGAAGCACAGGAACTTGCTGACAATTTTTACCCACGGCAAATATGGACTTCCCAGAAAACAACAAGCTGGGAATTTAAACTAACTGCCCTGGAAAATTGTTGGAAGTCCACAGGAATTTGGTAGCTATCTCCAGGACTGATGTGGTAAGGACATCAGACTGAGTACGTATCAGTCTCCTGTAGTGGAAGTCCTTTGCCAGTTTACTGGTCACAACTGGGAGCCCCAGTCACAAGGATATTTGAGCATTCCTACCAAGGGAGATAATTTCAACACAACTACAATAACAAATACAAACCCTCAGATACCAAGGTTTGGAGGCTCGTTTAAAGGTCTGTTTACTCTGGAATTTGGTTCCAATTCCCAAGCAAGCAGACCTTCCTTTGGCAAATACTGATAAAGCAGAGATACAGAGCATTAGGCACTATTGACTTGTAGAGTGGCCTGGATACAGTAAATCCTTGAGTTACTAATTACTAAATCCCGAGACAGCATGCCCAATTTAGTCTACATTATTTCCTACTTATTCTATTTGTCCTTAGACATCCACAATCAGTTACATTCACATACAGGTTGCCAAGCTACAGCCTCTGACCTGATGCAGCACAGCCATTTTTCTCTTCTTACTCGCAAGAGATCCAAACAAAAATACATGGAGACATGGCTAAATTCCCTCCCTAACAAGCAGGTAAACAGAGGCAGCGTTCCTAGAACTACTAGTCAGTCAAGTATCAGTAAGCACCCTGTTATTCTCTGTGATCACACATCAGTCCCTGCCCATGGGCCAGCAATAAGCTTTACAGGCTGAGAAAATCAAGTGGCAATACCAGCCAGCTTGGTAGGCCAGGCTCACAGAGCTCAGCTGAGTTTTCTTAGGTAGCAAAAGAGTGTTTTTTAAAAAAGGCTTTGAGGAAGAACAAGACCATTTCAGTGAGCTAGCTACAGCTGATGAATTAAATCAGCACCAGGTAACAAAACAATATGAGATGTTTGGGTAAAAGTTGGTTTTTGCTTTAGCACATTATACTGACACCTGTTTTCTCAACACTTCAGTCACTTATTCTTCCAGCAGCAATATCTCACTCTGGGGCAAGTGTTGCATCATTTCTATTCTTTTGGGGAAGCCAGATCCACAACTCAAAACTGTCTCCAGCCACGTTCAATTACCAGAGTGCTTCATCCTACATGCTACATGCACAGAAGTTTAATCACTAAAGAACAGGATACACTAATGTATTTAGCATATAATTTTGTGGTTTCCTGCATATTAAAGTATAGCTTTTACTATGTACTGATTTTGTATTATTAAGTATTTTGCAAATAAACACAGGGGTGCATGCTCAACAGTCACTTCCTAGATCCCAAGTAAGGAGAAAACCAGTGCACCACTGCGGACCTTGAAAGTGAGACACAGAAGATGCACCATTCTCACCTACCACCACCTTGTCTCAAAACAAAATCCTGGTATCCTTGTCATAGGGTTAAACTCTCTCCCATTTCCATCTCTCATTGTCCAGACCAAGACACTACCACTCCACCCAAGTGACCTAGTTCTGCATTTGATTTTGTACACGTTCAAATTCCACTGTCCCTTTTCACATCAAATGCATAGAAGTTAGCAGAGAAGCAGCTCACTGACTCACCTTCCAGCTTTATTTTCTCCAAAATGTTGTCATTTGATTTGTGTACATTAGAGAGGGGAAAAAAAAAAGGCTAAAGCACCTGCAAAGCAGCAGATAAACCAAATCTCATTGATTTTTCTTTATTTACGTTGTTCTGCCTTTAAGTGAACCCTTTGATCTACCTCCTGCCTAGGTACTGATCACCTAGTGATACAGACTGAACCTCACTCCCCGATGTGCAGCACTGAGGCACACAGCTCACCCCTGCAGCACACTTACATACCAAGGGTAAATCGCTACTCAATTACTGTGAGAAACAGAAAACCTACGCTGGTTCCTAACAGGAGGATATCAGACATATTATTAACTGCAGCAAAATTAATTCACTCAAAGTTCTTAAGAAAAATATTTCCAAGCCTACAACCGAAAATTTCATGTGAAACACCAGAGACATCCATTGCATTCATCGACAGTGACAATTTCTTTTGTGTATATGCACTGTGAAACTTACAGCACAAAAATGGGAGTGATGTAAGCTCTTTGTTCTCTCATGGAGTTGGTCCAACAGCACTTACAGTCTTGGAGATTTCACTTCTCCAGGTGACTTACTGCCTGGCGTTGGGCTGGAAAATGGCACAGAGCGATCACAAGCGGGTACCAGCACACAGCTTCAGAGACAGACACGATGTGGGTGCTGCATGAGCTTGGAACGGGGCCAGACCTGCCCCAGGACTGTCAGCCCCTAACCAAGACACTGAACCTCCAGCAACAGTAATCACAGGCAGCTACCAAAACTGTCTGTTTCAGCTTTTTTTCCAAAGTAGGTACTCTGAAAATGCAAAAATTCATGTATTTGTCATTTCAGCAGTGAAACACTAATGACTTGAAATTGTGCTTCAGCCTAAAGCTGGTTTTGATTTCTGCTTAATACAGAGAGAAAGAGCATCATTTTAGCATTCCTTGTTTTTCAGTTTTCACAGCTTTAGTTTTCTAGACTCCAGGCTGATACCACTCTTCTTTAAAAGAAAGACACCCACTTAAAACACTTTTTTTTTTTTTCATGGAACTTCACCTAAACTATTTTTGCCTGCTGCACTTAGAGCACGTAAGACAGAAAGCCATATGGCAGTTTCAGCTGGCATATGGTGGGAAACTGCTATATGGGCATTTCTCTTGGCTACTCCAGAAGCTCTTAGATACAGATCACAGTATTTCAGAACTTACTTTGCTTCTGGTGTCATGCTCCTGGATAACTAACAGAAGAACAACTGCTACAATTAGAACTTGTCTTTTCTGCTTGAGGGTGAACTTTGGCAGCTTGCAGTACAGAGCAGGGAAGCACAGGAACTTACACCCTGAATTTTAAAGAGGTTCCTTTTGTATGTAATGAAATTCTGTGCACATCTGTATAGCTTTTTTGAGGCAGAGGCATGTTTATTCTGCCAACACTCTACAGAAGAAGCAACGTATCTATAGTTCAGACCCAACCCAAGCCAGTACACTGCTCAAAGAAGCAGAACTTTATTGTTTGTACCGTGCTACTGCAGCTGTTTGTTCAGTATTCATTGACTGATTTGCTCTTTCTACAAGCAGTGATGAGATTCACAGTCTTCCACAACGATTGCATACATGGGTTTCAGGCCCACTTGTGAGTGCCCTTTAGTCACACAAGCAAGACGGCATTTCCAGTCATCAATTCCATGGTCTCAGAAAACCAGGCAGCAACACAACAAAGCAAAGACCAGGGGGGCAAAGACCAGCACAATGAGCTGTTTACATTAAATTCAGCTACTCTTAAGGGCCTCAGCCAGAAAGATAAAAGCAATGCTTGATTTTCAGTCTTCTATCCAAGTCATACCATGGATTCTAAGCTGCAATAGACTCAGATTCCCCTGACAGCCAAGGGGATGTTCATGTTTTCACATGTCACTTCCCAGATTTAAAGGATGTAATTACCTGATTCAGCTTTTGTCTTTCAGGGCACTAATTTTTAAGAGTTCTCTATCTATTAGTCCTATCGGTCCATTTTACTAAGCTATGGGACCTCACCACACACCTAGACGGACAACTTTGGGAACTAAGCCAGTACCTTATTTATTCACTGCACTAACAGAATCCCTGTATCTAGGATATGAATCATTAGTTATCACATGATGTTATCTGTTTATGTTTTCATGCACAGGTATTTTTACATAAGAAAGACTGAATCTACAGATCTTGCTAGGTATAAACTAGTTCCAGCCATATACCAACCCCCAAACAACACCTACCCATCCAACCCATCTTGTGATGAATTCAATTATTTCAACTGCACTGAGGCATCCCCTGCATGATCTGAAACTCACTTTTGAATTCAAGAGTTTACAAACAATGTTTCCATACTTTGTCTGATGAGCAGGAAAAAAAAAAAAAAAAAAAAAAAGGGTCTGAAAACTCCAGACATAATGTCAATCCAGAACATCAGACACCAACCTATTTTTCACTTCTTTAAGTCATTTAGGATTCAACCATATGAATTTCCCTAGAGCTAAGTGAAACTTTTTGGCCAGATCACTCCAACTGTCCTATGACTGAAAGGATACACCTACAAAATGACAAGGTCACCTTGGACAGCTCTAAAGATAAACATTCCCCTGAAAGCACAAGCAGATTGTTATTATTAGAATAAATTTGTCCACCAAAATTCAAGCACTCTTGCAAACAGATTTTTTCATGATCATGTTCAACATATCCAGCCATAAGACCACCTCCTCGTTGATTTCCCTTGACATTTATTCTCAGGTAGTACCAGCTGTAGAATGACAGCTGCCTACTTCTCCCATTGAACTACAGAAAAAGTAGATTTTCTGCAGCCTGATCACTTCTAGTAAGCACAAAAGGACTTGATTTTCTGTAGCAGCATTGTTACCAACCAGGCTAGGATAAAAATAGTTTCCTTCCGCTGCCACTGAATTTCCACTGCATTATCATTAGGCTTGAATAATGGAATACACCAAGACCTAATTCAATAACAGAAAATTAAAAGTCCAGGCTATTTACAATGTAGCCACAAACATGAACTGCTTGTAGTCCAACCACATATAATTTAGAGGTAACATAAAACAGCCAAGCGCTGAGGACAACTCTGTGAAGGTACTTCTCCCACATACCCAAATCTTTTTTATGTGTGGGCTAACAACCTAAAAACATCTTCTGAAAGACATCAAACTACCACTTGAATGATACTATATCTGCAAGATGTGCAATGAAGATCCAAGGAAAAAAGGAATGTCCTTAAAAGCACAGATGATCGTAAAATGTTCCAACATTCCCAGCAACACACAGGTAGTCAGCTGCTCTACACCTCAGAACAGTTTTGTTCCACACTGATTATTCAATAGCCGCTTGCCAATTTACACAATCCATGTCTCCGGTCCCAGAGAGTTAAGTCTTAGCTTACCTTATCAAGTGACTTGTTTTATCAAGTTCAAGATAACTACCCAAAAGAATAAAATTTGCTGCTGTGAACAGATGTTTAGCGATAGGAGTCTATTAAAGATATCAAGAGAATTCACTACAGCGGAACAAGCAGTGGAAAAAGTTTACCAGGGAAAATCATTAGGAATACTTTCTTAAAGCAAGTGAGAACATTTGTCATAAATTTACAGAAGTGGTTCATTTCAGCCAGTTCACTGTCAATTCTCATTAATTTTTATCACCTAGTTAAATTAGAAATTTATTGAACTACAGTATGTAAAGTTATTTTACAAAATCAGTAATGAAAACAGCATTAGTCACATACCAGCCTTTATGCTCACATTCAATTAAAATGTTAGTTGTCAGAAACCCAGTGCACATCTCAATGAGAAGATGTGGTCACTAACTTTTAAAAATCATACTTGAAAAAGGACCCATATAAAGAAATAGACCCAAAAAAAAAGACAAAAAGCCATCCAAAGCTTTCAGGGAAAAGAGGGCCCAAACCCAGAAGTGCGATGCTCTTGTCCACCCGGGGACAGCCAGGGAGCCGCTTGCCGCCCAGACACCTTTCCTCCCATGTGGAATCACAGGGTGACACAGACCAATGCCCACAGGTGACGCTGGTTAAGGAAAAAGCTGATTCTTTCCCTTTTCTGTCTGGGGCAAGGGCAGGAAGGAGGAAGGCTGTTACCCAGCAGGAGGAACGAGAAGATCCACTGCAGCACGGCGACTGTCTGCAACCTCCTTTTTAGGGGGACGTTGATGGGGGCAAACTTGATCTTCATGCTGGCGGCGGGAGACCAGCGCTGGGAAGCCCGGACGCGGTCCCAGCCCGCCGCACCTGTCCGCCGCCGCGCCGCTCTGCCGCCGGCAGCCGCGGCCCCGGCCACCGGCTTGTGGCGCGCCC